>OU753557.1:24207500-24497500 GCA_916701695.1 Agrochola macilenta | reverse complement strand
TAACCTAACCTAACCTAACCTAACCTAACCTAACCTAACCTAACCTAACCTAACCTAACCTAACCTAACCTAACCTAACCTAACCTAACCTAACCTAACCTAACCTAACCTAACCTAACCTAACCTAACCTAACCTAACCTAACCTAACCTAACCTAACCTAACCTAACCTAACCTAACCTAACCTAACCTAACCTAACCTAACCTAACCTAACCTAACCTAACCTAACCTAACCTAACCTAACCTAACCTAACCTAACCTAACCTAACCTAACCTAACCTAACCTAACCTAACCTAACCTAACCTAACCTAACCTAACCTAACCTAACCTAACCTAACCTAACCTAACCTAACCTAACCTAACCTAACCTAACCTAACCTAACCTAACCTAACCTAACCTAACCTAACCTAACCTAACCTAACCTAACCTAACCTAACCTAACCTAACCTAACCTAACCTAACCTAACCTAACCTAACCTAACCTGACCTAACCTAACCTAACCTAACCTAACCTAACCTAACCTAACCTAACCTAACCTAACCTAACCTAACCTAACCTAACCTAACCTAACCTAACCTAACCTAACCTAACCTAACCTAACCTAACCTAACCTAACCTAACCTAACCTAACCTAACCTAACCTAACCTAACCTAACCTAACCTAACCTAACCTAACCTAACCTAACCTAACCTAACCTAACCTAACCTAACCTAACCTAACCTAACCTAACCTAACCTAACCTAACCTAACCTAACCTAACCTAACCTAACCTAACCTAACCTAACCTAACCTAACCTAACCTAACCTAACCTAACCTAACCTAACCTAACCTAACCTAACCTAACCTAACCTAACCTAACCTAACCTAACCTAACCTAACCTAACCTAACCTAACCTAACCTAACCTAACCTAACCTAACCTAACCTAACCTAACCTAACCTAACCTAACCTAACCTAACCTAACCTAACCTAACCTAACCTAACCTAACCTAACCTAACCTAACCTAACCTAACCTAACCTAACCTAACCTAACCTAACCTAACCTAACCTAACCTAACCTAACCTAACCTAACCTAACCTAACCTAACCTAACCTAACCTAACCTAACCTAACCTAACCTAACCTAACCTAACCTTTTTTTTTTTTTTTTTTTTTTTTTTGTCGCTGAGAAATGCTTTATGCATCCCCGGCTCGTGGGGGACGAGTCGGGGTATGTGGGACTCCCTGTCCTAGTGACAGTATACCCACTAAAACTCAGCGGTGTTCCCGCATCGCCGTGATGGGAGGGTCATGGGAAACCGGCTCAGCCTTTACATCCACGACCCTCCCGGCGCATGCCCGCCTAGCTGGCGGGCCCCGCATGCCCCCCGGGTTGGGGGGCTACGGGAATGGCCGGGAACACCTGGCCATTCCCGTCCGGCACTGGTGGAGGCCTGTGCGATACAGGCAAGGGTGCCCCCGCACCCGTTGCCTGCTGGCCTCCACCTGGGAGGAGTCGGAGATGACTATCATACTGACGTCTTCTTCGACCCCTCCTCCGCCTTCGGAGCGGCGCCTCGGCAGGGTCGTCCTCCCGAGCGCGCTCCGCCGCCTCCTTCTGGGACATGACGTGTTCGCAGAAGGAGGCGACTGCCGCCCAGGACCCCTCGTCCCTCAGCATGGCGTTAACCAAGCCGGGGAGCGAGAGGTCCGGTCCGATCGCCGCGACGAGACTGCGGCGCGGCTCTGACCACGACGGGCACACCTCCAGAGTGTGCTGTGCCACGTCCTCCGCCGCGCCACAGTCGCGGCACGACGGCGTCTCCTCCCGTCCGATACGGTGCAGGTACGATCCGAAGCAACCGTGTCCGGACAGCACCTGCACGAGACGGAAGGAGAGGAACCCGTGCGGACGCTCGAGCCAGTCTCGCAGCGCTGGCCCAATCGCGTCGAGGGTTCGGCGGCCGAAGGCTGCGGTGGCGAGGTCCCCCGTCCAATGGACGACGATGGCGTCCCTCGCCTCCCGCCGGACGGCCTCCCGCTCTTCTGGAGCCGAGCGAACGCCCCTCGCTTTTCGCTCCGCCGTCCACTCATACACTCTGGCGAGCACCCACGCCTCGAGTTCCCAAGGAGGGGTGCTGGCCAGAGCGCATGCTGCCGCATAGCCCACCGTGCGGTAGGCCCGCGCCGCACGCTGGGCTATGGCCCTTTGAGGTGCCCGCAAGGCCGCGGCGTTCTCTCGTCTGTGGAGGGACTCCTCCCAGATAGGAGCCCCGTAGAGGGCCATGCTCCTCAAGATGCCGGCGTAAAGCTGCCGGCATCGCGCGCTGGGCCCCCCCAGGTTGGGGAGCAGCCACGAGAGAGCGCCCGCGGCCTTCAGCAGGCGCGACGACAGCCCGCTGAAATGCGGGCCGAAGCGCCACCTGCTGTCGAGTACAAGGCCCAGATATTTCATCTGGGCCTTCACCTCAATCCTGACGCCCTCCACGAAGATGTGGGCGTCAGGTGGTGGGTGGCGCTGCCGAGGGCCGTGGAAGAACACGGCCTCGGTCTTGTGCAGCGCCACCGTTAAACCGAGGCGGCGGATCCGCCCCGCGACCAAGGATCCGCCCGCCGAGGCCAGGTCGGCCGCCTCTCTGAAACTCTCCCCCCGGGCGGTGAGGAGAGTGTCATCCGCGTAGCAGACGACACTCGTGCCTCGGAGGAGAGTTCCCCGCAGGAGCCAATCATAGCCGACGTTCCAGAGGAGAGGTCCTAAGACAGACCCCTGTGGAACGCCGGCTTCAACGGCGTACCGCCGGACTCGGCCAGTCTTGTTTACCAGGAGGATCGCCCGATCCTCCAGGTAGCTGGCCAGCAGACTGCGCATGTACCGAGGCACTCCGTGGAATCGGAGCGCCTCGAGGATGGTGCAGTGGGGAACGGAGTTGAAGGCGTTGGCAATGTCGAATGACACAGCCAACAATCCGTCCCCCGCATCCATCGCCTCCTTCACCTGCCCCTTAAGGCAGGCCAGCGCGTCCACCGTGGACCGCTCAGCCCGAAACCCGAACTGAGCGTCCGACAAGTCCGGCCCGATACGCCGCAGATGGCCCTTCAGGCGGGCAGCGATTATCCCCTCGAACATTTTACCGACCTCATCGAGCAGAACGATGGGCCGGTATGCCGAGGGGGAGTCTGCTGGGCGGCCCTCCTTGCGGAGGAGGCACAGCTGCCCCTCCTTCCACGGTTTCGGGAACCTCCCAGACGCAAGGCATGCGCTGAAGAGGTCCCGAAACCTCTCCTCCATTTGAGTGGCGGCGATCGCCACCACTCTTGCCGGGACACCGTCGGGGCCCGGAGCTGTCTTCTTGGCGCGGATATGGACAATCGCCGCGCCAAGTTCCGACTCCGTGACCGGAGGGGCCTCTTCTTCCTCCTCAGCTGGCGGAGCTGTCCCGAGCGGGGGGTCCATCACTGGTGGGGTGAAGTTGTCCCTGCACGGAAACAGGGACTGAACCACCCCATCCAGAAACGAGGGCTCGAGGGTCTCGGCCACGGGGGGACCAAAGGGGCGCAGTTTGTTGCGCGCCGCCTTGTACGGTCTCCCGAAGGGGTCGTTGTCGAGACCCTCCAGCATCTCCGCTCTCCCCGAGTCTCTGGCGGCGGCGATGGCTCGGTCGAGGACCATTTTCGCCTCCAAGTACACCTCATAGAGGTGGTCCCCGACAGCCACATCCCGTCGACGCCGCCGCCGACTCCGCGTGTAGGCCCTCCTTGCCTCCACACACGCCGCTCGAAGCTCCGCCAGCTCCGCCGACCACCAGTACACGGCGCGTTTTGGTAGTGGTCGGCGAGACCGAGGCATGCTGGAGTTGCATACCTCGGTCAGAGACTCCCTGAGGTGCCCCGCCACGGTGTCCACGTCCAGGCCGGCGGAAGACGGCGAAAGCCAGTCCTGGACGAACGCCGCCTCCCGCGCTGCCTCCCTGTCCAGGCGGGTGAGAGCCCACCGTGGGAACAGTGACGGCCCCGAGCGGGGCCGCGTCGCTCCGGGGCCACTGGTGGAGATGTCGAAACGCACGTAGCGGTGGTCTGACAAAGTCTCCACCAGGTCCACCCGCCAGTTCAGCACGCGCGCGGCTAACGCAGGGGTGGCGAAAGTGACGTCCACTATTGAGCCACCCTGCCGCCGCACGCATGTCTGGACGCTCCCTCTGTTCAAGAGGGAGAGTCCAGAGGAGGCCGCCCACATCTCCACTGCCCGCCCGCGGGCGTCGGTGGCCGGGGAGCCCCAGGTCACAGACTTGGCGTTCAGGTCTCCCAGCACGGAGACCTGACGCGGCGCCGCCCTGCCGACCACGGCGGCCAGGACTCCGAGAAAGTTCTCGAAGTCCTGAAGAGGGCGGTTTGGGGAGAAATACACGCCCACAAGGGCGAAGTCTCCCCACGCGGCGGCCACGTATCCCGGTCCCTTCTCTAATAGCGAGAGGGGAGGGGAGTCTGTGGAAGACCGCGCCGCTAGTGCCACCGAGCCGTCCTCGTCACCCAGCCAGCTGCCGGGGATCGAGTAGGGCTCGGCGACCACCGCTACGTTCACCAACCACTCGGCCATGACCTGCACTACCAGGTCCTGGGCCGCTCTGCAGTGGTTGGTGTTCGTCTGGAGGATGCGGTAGTCGGAAATTGTTATTCCAACATCGCACCCCCCACCTCATTTACCGCCGCCACTGGAGCTACAGCGGCGACGACTGCGACGGCGGTGGCAACAGGGCGAACCTGCGCCGGCACCACGCCCTTCCTCACGGGGGGCTTGCAGCTCCTGCCCGTCATCCTGTGGTCCGCGGGGCGGCCACCGGCGGCACACGCCGCGCAGTGCGGCTTGGCGGCGGTGCAAGCGGCCCACCCGTGTCCCTCCTGACCGCATTGGAAGCACGTGCCTCCCCAGTCGGACTTGGAGGGACACGTGGCTCGGGTGTGGCCGACCGCGAAGCACTTGAAGCAGCGGACGGGCTGGTCTTCAAGCGCCCGGACCACAGCCGAGCTGAAGCCCACCAGCAGCCGTCCCTTGGTCGCTGCAAGGACGGCCCCAGCCGCGGCGACTGGGCACTCGACGCGGATGATGCCCAGGCCGCGGCGGCCAGGCCTGATGGCTCCACCCTTCACCGCGCCAGCGTCGCAGCCTCCAGCCGCCGCGACGGCCGCCACCACATCCTCTTTGGTGACCGAATCATCCAGATCGGCCACCTCCAAGGCTGCGGTCTTAATTGGCCTGGCAACCTTGGCCACATCCGCGATGACCTCTTGCAACTTTGTTGCGAAGAGGTCCGCATTTGTGCCGCGCTTCTCCCCCGAGAACTCGAAAATTCGAGCCCCGGTTAGAGTTCGGCGGCACTTGATATTGCTGATCCCCAGCTGGGAGGGATCAGCATTAGTACGAGCCCGTCTTAGGACGGACTCGTACGTTTCCCCACGCTCCGCGGCCTCCGGGGTGATGGTCACCACGACGGCCGCGGTTTTAGGAGGAACCAGCTTCCTCCCGCCGGCCTTTTTGGCTGGAGGACCAGTCGCCGCGCTGGCGGGCTTGGGAGCCGACTTTTTGCCCTTTTTCCCTTTCTTGACCACTTCCGTCCACGGCTGGTTGGACGGGGTGGTGGAGGGAAGAAGGGCGTCTTCCTCCTGTGGGTTCTGGGAGGCTGCTGGAGCGGCAGAGGACCCAGACGCTCCCTCCGCGCTTGTGGTGGGGGCATGAGGAGCCGCCTTGGTCCTCTTGCCCTTGCCTTTGCCCTTGGCGGGCTGGGCATCCGATGCTGGGCCTGCTACAGGCGCAGGTTCCGGCTCCTTCGGCGGTGGACGCTTGTCCGCCGCTAGCGGCGGGCGCAGCCGCTTTTCCGGCAGGAGCCGGTCCTCGATGCCTGCGAAGCAGGCCCGGATGAAGGCCCTCTCCTCCATCACCACTCCGCGAATGGTGGCCTCAAGGCTAGCGGTTGAGGAGGTGGAGCCTCCTACCACCGGACCTGGGGCGGATTGGGCAGGCCTGGCCGTGGCCTCAGCCAGCTTCTGGTGCAGCTGGCTGACCTCCGCCTGCAGGCGATCCACCTTCGCCTGCAGCTGCCGCGTCTCGTCCGTGGCCGTGCGCTTGACCAGCTCTGTCACGATGCCGTGCATGCTGGCGGCACGGCATTTGAGGGCCTTCTGGAAGGTCCCCTTCAAATTGGAGGACTTTGAGGCGACCTCCAGGACCTCCTCCCTATCCTCCTGCGCCATGCGCTCCAGTTCCGCCAAGGAGTGGTCAGCATACAGCACACTGGATGCGCCGTAGCCAGCCCTCGCCCTGGCAGCTTGCGCCTGCTGCTCCTTGGCGGCGACCCTCTCCTCCAGGTCTTGTTGAAGCTGCGCCCTCTTCGCCAGATTCAACTGGCGCTCGGCGTCCACCAAGCCCACACTGTGGGAAGAAGGCGCAGTAGAAGTCGAGGCCTTTCTAGGCTTCGACTTCTTCTTTTCTCTCTTAGACTCCGAGGAGCCCTCCGACCTCTTCCGCTTGAAGCGGTCGCTCTCGGACGCCGACGTGTCCATGATGGAGTCGTCGGAGTCCGACACCTCATCCGGTCTTCGAAACAAGCCGGCCGCAGATGGTATGCGGTCAGCTTCTGACGCTAAAGCGCCGCCGGCGTGGCCCTGAGAAGGGCCGTTGGGGTGGCCCTGAGAAGGGCCGTTGGTGTGGCCCTGAGAAGGGCCGTTGGGTTGGCCCTGAGAAGGGCCGTTGGATTGGCCCTGAGAAGGGCCGTTGGTTTGGCCCTGAGAAGGGCCGTTGGGTTGGCCCTGAGAAGGGCCGTTTGAATCGCCCTGGGAGGAGCGATTCGGGTTAAAATAAGGGATAAAACGGCCAGACGCGTCACGCGCTGGCTTGCTCGACAGGTTTTTAAAATTCGACATGGTGTTAAAATTAAAATTCGACTCGTTCGTAGACGACTGCGTGATGCCTACGAGTCACAGCGCACTTTAGCCACCGGTCTGCCACTCCGTTACGGTGGTCAGACACGGCGTTGCCCAGGGGATACTACGAGGAAGTATGCGCTGTGGGGGATCCCCCAACCTAACCTAACCTAACCTAACCTAACCTAACCTAACCTAACCTAACCTAACCTAACCTAACCTAACCTAACCTAACCTAACCTAACCTAACCTAACCTAACCTAACCTAACCTAACCTAACCTAACCTAACCTAACCCGTTATAACTTTGCATCCAGGTGACGCATTTTGAAGCTGTTTTCAGCCAATTTGATCTTAAATAGGTTCCGTCCTACTATCTGACTAATTTTAATTGACATTTACGCGAAAAATATTTTTCGTTTCAGGACTTAGAATTTTTCTTCAATATTTTCTTTACAAATTACTAAATTAATTTTTATCTCGAAATTTTCTCTCCAAACCACATTTGTTATTAGCTTAAATAGATACTTGCCTGCCTTACCTGTATTCTGGTTCGCGTTCCGCGAGCTCGAGTCCCGTTTGGTAGTCGTTATTCCCGGTTTTTACATACTTTTCGGTCGAAAATCCCGTTTTTTGACCAAAAGTCAAATTTTTTATTCTGCATTAATTCCAATAACCCCACAGAACGCTAGCCCGCGCGGAGACGCGTCTTTTGACACCTCGCACGTGCGCCTAGCCAACATAGAAATTTGAAATCTTTAAAATCAAGTAAATTCAATAATAGACGAAATCCACCTTAGCGATACAGCATTTACATCAAATCGTTATAACTTTGCATCCAGGTGACGCATTTTGAAGCTGTTTTCAGCCAATCTGATCTTAAATAGGTTCCGTCCTACTATCTGACTAATTTTAATTGACATTTACGCGAAAAATATTTTTCGTTTCAGGACTTAGAATTTTTCTTCAATATTTTCTTTACAAATTACTAAATTAATTTTTATCTCGAAATTTTCTCTCCAAACCACATTTGTTATTAGCTTAAATAGATACTTGCCTGCCTTACCTGTATTCTGGTTCGCGTTCCGCGAGCTCGAGTCCCGTTTGGTAGTCGTTATTCCCGGTTTTTACATACTTTTCGGTCGAAAATCCCGTTTTTTGACCAAAAGTCAAATTTTTTATTCTGCATTAATTCCAATAACCCCACAGAACGCTAGCCCGCGCGGAGACGCGTCTTTTGACACCTCGCACGTGCGCCTAGCCAACATAGAAATTTGAAATCTTTAAAATCAAGTAAATTCAATAATAGACGAAATCCACCTTAGCGATACAGCATTTACATCAAATCGTTATAACTTTGCATCCAGGTGACGCATTTTGAAGCTGTTTTCAGCCAATTTGATCTTAAATAGGTTCCGTCCTACTATCTGACTAATTTTAATTGACATTTACGCGAAAAATATTTTTCGTTTCAGGACTTAGAATTTTTCTTCAATATTTTCTTTACAAATTACTAAATTAATTTTTATCTCGAAATTTTCTCTCCAAACCACATTTGTTATTAGCTTAAATAGATACTTGCCTGCCTTACCTGTATTCTGGTTCGCGTTCCGCGAGCTCGAGTCCCGTTTGGTAGTCGTTATTCCCGGTTTTTACATACTTTTCGGTCGAAAATCCCGTTTTTTGACCAAAAGTCAAATTTTTTATTCTGCATTAATTCCAATAACCCCACAGAACGCTAGCCCGCGCGGAGACGCGTCTTTTGACACCTCGCACGTGCGCCTAGCCAACATAGAAATTTGAAAAATTGCCCTCCCACCCACCCTTTATTCACTAGCCAGGTTAACTTTTCGGTTTTGGCAAAAAATTATATTTACTTTTTAGTTCTGCAAACCATAAATATACCTTTCGGAAATAGGAAACAACTGAATCGCTGGTTTCAAGGCCTATTAACGTTACCTTGAAAGCATTTAATTTGTTGACTACTGTTTTATTTGACCAAGTCCTATCTATAGGGCTCGTTTTAATTTTATTCATCTTTTTATTTACCGCTGATCCCCCCTTTACAGGGATTCAGTACAAGTGTCCTCTGATCGCATAGTTTTTCCGCAGTCTCAAACCCGTTATCATCTAGAATGTTTGGAATACGGACACCCGTAAACAAAGCAAAGGTCTCGGAGGAGAGTTCGGGTGGGCCTCAACTGGAACAGGCTGGCCCGTCGGTGAGGCGTAGTGTGGGGGAGTGGGAGGCTGACAGATCGAAGTCTGCACAGCCTCTCAAAACCCCAACCCCACCAAAAAAGGCTCCACTGAGAACTCCCCCCAAACTTAAACCCAAAGTAACTCTCTCACTCAAGTTGGATGGACCGAAGCAGCCGAAGGGAACGGAGGAGAGCTCGCCGCGAGAAGCGCAACCCGTGAGGTACGTTAACAGGACCACGGAGGCAAAGGCGTGTCTCACAAAAGCTAAGATACAGCTTTTAAGCTCCAAAAACCTTAAAAAGGAGATTAAGGACGAACTGACCAAAGCGGTCGAAAGGCTGTACCAGCTGGTGAAGGAAGCAGAGATCGAGAGAGGGAAAGGTATTGCGGGAGCCGTCGAACCCGAAAAGGCCCGAGAAGACCTTAGGCCGGCCACGGATGAGCCGACAGAGCTCATGAAGCAGCTGATGGCAAACCTTCAGCAGCATAACCAAGCGTTGGAGGAATGCAATCAGCACACACGGGCTCTGTCGGAGCGTCTGCAAGAGGCCCCTCGCTACGTTGCAGGTCAGGGTCCGACCTTCGCGGAAATGGCCGCCGGCCCGACACAGCGCTTTCAAGAACCTCTTCATTCGGTAGTGGTATCATCTCTAAATGATCAGGACACCGGTGAAGAGGTCATTGAGAAGCTCAGGACCGCGGTCGATGCCAGGAACGAGGGCACCAGAGTCGAACGGCTGCGCAAGGCGAGGGACCAGAAGGTGGTGGTCGGCTTCAGGAGCAGGGAAGAGCTAAACAAGGTAGCGGACCGGATAAGAAAGACGGGTGGCCTGGTGGTAGAGGAGGTAAAGAATAAGGATCCGCTCGTCATCATAAAGGACGTCCTCTCTTGCCACTCTGATGAGGAGATTACCCAAGCCCTGCAGCGGCAAAATACCCATTTGATAGGGGACATTCCTGCGGAGGACGTGAGGTTGGGGGTGAAGTACCGTCGAAGGACGAGGAACCCCCATATGTGCCATGTCATCCTGCAGGTGTCCCCTACCTTATGGCAGAGGCTGACTATGGCGGGTCGCGTGCACATCGACCTACAGCGAGTGCGAGTGCAGGATCAGTCTCCACTGATGCAGTGCACTCGCTGTCTGCGTTTCGGCCACAGCCGAAGACTGTGCACGCAGCCCGCGGACCTCTGCATCCACTGCGGCGACCCTCACATGCGGGCAGACTGCCCGTCACGTCTGGCAGCGGAGGCACCGAAATGCCACAATTGCCTATTGGCAAAAATGGAGAAAACCGACCACAACGCCTTCGACAGCGGGTGCCCGATACGCGTAAAGTGGGACGCATTGGCACGCCTGTCGGTGGCGTATTGCTAAGGTGGACGCAGGTTTTCCCGGAAGCAGTAACTCATGCCCGACCCGAACACGAACTCACCCTAGTGCCCGACCAAACTACCAAGTGATCCAAGCGAATCTGCAGAGGAAGAATCTGGCGACCCAAGAGCTGATGATAGTGGCTAGCGAGCGGAAGGTCGCATTCGCACTGCTCCAGGAGCCGTATGTGGGTGGGGTTAAAAGGATGCGAGACTACCGGGGAGCGAGAGTCTACCAGTGCGCGGAACATGGAAGTGGAACTGTGAAGGCGGCAATAGTCGTCTTTGATCATGACCTTGACGTCACACAGTGTCCAAAACTCACCACCAATAACATCACGGTGGTGAGGATCCGAACCAGCGCCTGGGAAATCGCAGTAGTCTCGTTCTATTTCGAACCGGACCAGCCCATACAGCCATACCTGGAGCAGCTTCTGCAGATTCGTGAGGAAATGGGCCCCACAAAAATTATAATGGGAGGTGACGCGAATGCGAAGAGCACCTGGTGGGGCAGTTTGGTTATAGATGGCAGGGGTGAGGAAATGTCGGGAACGCTAGACGAGATGTGCTTGCAGGTACTCAACGTCGGAAACACGCCAACCTTCGACACCATCAGGGGTGGCAGGTCATACTCCAGCTTCGTTGACGTAACAGCGTGCTCAACGGACTTGCTAGACCTGGTGGAGGACTGGAGGGTTGAGGAAGGCATCACGAGCTCGGACCACAACGGTATTGTATTTAATATTAATCTTCTCAAATCAAAAGGGACAAACATAAATAGAACCACTAGACTTTATAATACAAAAAAAGCGAATTGGAGCCAATTTCATGAGAAATTGGCCCAATTAAAAGTAGACTACAACATAAATACAATAGAAATAAATAAAATTAATAATAAAATAGAACTAGAAAACATTATCAACAATTACATAAAAACCATAACTGAAACAAGTGAAAAAACATTAGATAAAATTAAAAATAATGATACACTTACAATACCGTGGTGGTCCAAAGAGCTCGCTGATATGATGGATGACGTGAACACCAAGAGACGCCGCATTCGATGCGCTGCACCAGTCCGAAGAGCGAGGGTCGTCGAGGAGTACCTGCAAGCAAAAGAGAATTATGAGTTACAAGCCAAAAGGGCGCAGATCACAAGCTGGAAGGGGTTCTGCGAAAAACAGGACAAAGAAGGAGTTTGGGAAGGCATCTATAGGGTCATAGGTCGGACCGCTAAAAGACACGAGGACTTGCCCTTGGTGAAGGATGGAGTGCCACTTAACGGTGCGGATTCGGCTTCACTGCTGGCAGAGACCTTCTACCCCGAAGACCTGGAAGAGGAAGACAATGACTACCACCGTCGGACGCGTGAAGCGGCCAGTCGTGTAAACGAGTGGACGCATGATGAACAACATGACCCAACGTTTACACTTCAGGAGCTAAAAACCGCGGTGGAAAGTTTCAACCCAAAGAAGGCACCCGGGGCGGATGGTCTCACAGCCGATATCTGTGCCCAAGCCATATTCCGGGATCCGGGGATGTTTCTTGCGCTGGCCAACAAGTGCCTCGAGCAGGGCCACTTCCCCGGAGCCTGGAAGGTGGCCACAGTGGTGATACTCCGAAAGCCAGGAAAGGACTGTTACACCACCCCGAAGTCCTACAGACCGATCGGCCTCCTACCAGTCCTGGGCAAAATGCTCGAAAAAATGTTGGTAGCAAGGTTGAAGTGGCATCTGATCCCGCGGTTGAGTACTCGTCAGTTTGGCTTCATGCCCCAGAAGAGCACCGAGGACTCCCTCTACACCATGATACAACACATCAAAACAAAGCTGAGTCAAAAGAAGCTGATCACTGTTGTATCGCTTGACATAGAGGGAGCCTTCGACAGCGCATGGTGGCCGGCAATCAAGACCAGACTGGCTGAGGAAAGGTGCCCGGTGAATCTTAGACGGGTGCTGGACAGCTACCTGGCTGGTAGGAGTGTCCGAGTTAGGTACGCCGGAGCAGAGTGCCACATGGATACCAACAAAGGTTGCGTTCAAGGGTCTATAGGCGGTCCGATCCTTTGGAACCTACTGCTGGACCCTTTGCTGAAGGGCCTGGAAGAGCGAGGAGATCACTGCCAGGCTTTCGCCGACGATGTCGTAATGATCTTCGACGGTGACACAGCATTGGAAGTTCAAAGACATGCCAATGCCGCCCTCGAGTATGTTCGGAGGTGGGGCATCGGAAACAAGCTGAAGTTTGCACCACATAAAACCTGTGCAATGGTAATTACCAAGAAGCTGAAGTACGATGTCCCACTCCTGAGCATGGGCGGGGTCGACATTGGCATGTCAAAGGAAATAAAAATACTGGGGCTCACCGTCGACCACCAGCTCACTTTCAACACCCACGCCGCAAACGTCTGTAGAAAAGCTGCTAATATCTACAAGCAGCTATCCAGAGCGGCTAAAGTGAGCTGGGGCCTACATCCGGAGGTCATACGGAGCATCTACACGGCAGCGGTGGAGCCGGTAGTGATGTACGCGGCAAGTGCCTGGGCGCCGGCAACAAAGAAGGTTGGAGTGCAGAAGCTGCTGAACACGGTCCAACGAGGATTCGCCCAAAAGCTCTGCAAATCCTACCGCACAGTTTCGCTGAACGCGTCCCTGGTGCTGGCGGGAATACTTCCTCTCGACCTCCGAATACAGGAAGCAGCCGCCCTGTATGAGGCAAAGAGGGGAGTGCCCCGGCCAGCACTAGCGGGCAGGGAGGTGGAGCGTGTGGTGGCATTTGCGGAGACTCCACATCCGGCGAAACATATGGCCATGGAGTTCATGAGTCTGGAGGACCAGTCCCGAGTGGACACCCACAACAACCAAGCGGTCCGGTTCTTCACTGACGGCAGCAAGATCGAGGGCAAGGTCGGAGCAGCACTGTCCCTGTGGGACGGTGATGCCGAGATCAAGTCCGTAAAGCTTAGCTTGCCGTCGTGCTGCACGGTCTACCAGGCGGAACTCCTGGCCATATGCGTAGCCACGCGGGAAATCCTCAAGCGCAAAGAGGGAACCTTCGGAATCTATAGTGACTCAAAGGCTGCACTTCAAACAGTCACGAACCAAGGTTCCCTCCACGCCCTGGCCGTGGAGGCGAGAGCAAACGTGGGCGCGGCCTTATCCCAGAGCAAAGATGTTTCCTTGTTCTGGGTAAAAGCTCATGCGGGATTGGAGGGCAATGAACGCGCAGACCACCTAGCTAAAGAGGCTGCACTCAAATCCAAAAAGAAGCCGGACTATGACCTTTGCCCGGTCTCATTCGTCAAGCGGCAGATCCGAATGGGGTCGCTTGACGAATGGAACCGGAGATACCAAAATGGTGAAACAGCCTCCATCACCAAAATGTTCCTTCCAGATGTGATAGATGCTTTCAAAATTATAAAGAAAGTAAAGCCAACCGGAATTGTTACACAGATCTTGACGGGGCACGGTGGGTTTTCTGAATACCTGCACCGCTTTAAGTGTAAGGGGAGCCCATCGTGCATCTGTGATCCGGATGCGTCGGAATCTGTCACTCATATTTTGACTGAATGCCCTGCGTATGGAGTGGAGCGATTGAATGCGGAGTTAGAATTGGAGACGGAGATTAAAATAAATAATATTAGTAAAATAATGACACACAAAAAGTTACGAAAAATTTTATTGGAATACTGCATAGGAATAGCGAACAAAGTAATTAAAAGGAATAAAGACACTTAAAACTATGCTTTTAATATATAAGTTTATATACAGACAAAGCATAGAATAAACAAATGGATACTCAAAATGAAATTAAAGATAAAATCAAGTAATTAAACAAAACAATTAGTAAACATTAGAACAAGTCAAAATTTATTAAACATTTCAGTAAATCAAAAAAAAAAAAAAAATTAACAAATCGCTAAATAATATAAAATCATTAAATAAAAAAGTCTCTGACTATGTCAGGGGGACACTTAGAAAGGCAGGAGTGGGTTTTAGCCGGTAAGAGTCCGGCACTGCCCAGACTGGCTCATCAGTGAGGCAGTCTGGGCGTCCATGAGGATTTCCCACTCCTGCCAAACCAAAAAAAAAAAAAAAAAAAAAAAAAAAAAAAACCTAACCTAACCTTTTTTTTTTTTTTTTTTTTTTTTTTTTTTTTTTGTCGCTGAGAAATGCTTTATGCATGCCCGGCTCGTGGGGGACGAGTCGGGGTATGTGGGACTCCCTGTCCTAGTGACAGTATACCCACTAAAACTCAGCGGTGTTCCCGCATCGCCGTGATGGGAGGGTCATGGGAAACCGGCTCAGCCTTTACATCCACGACCCTCCCGGCGCATGCCCGCCTAGCTGGCGGGCCCCGCATGCCCCCCGGGTTGGGGGGCTACGGGAATGGCCGGGAACACCTGGCCATTCCCGTCCGACACTGGTGGAGGTCTGTGCGATACAGGCAAGGGTGCCCCCGCACCCGTTGCCTGCTGGCCTCCACCTGGGAGGAGTCGAAGATGACTATCGTACTGACGTCTTCTTCGACCCCTCCTCCGCCTTCGGAGCGGCGCCTCGGCAGGATCGTCCTCCCGAGCGCGCTCCGCCGCCTCCTTCTGGGACATGACGTTTTCGCAGAAGGAGGCGACTGCCGCCCAGGACCCCTCACTCGTCAGCATGGCGTTAACCAGGCCGGGGAGCGAGAGGTCCGGTCCGATCGCCGCGACGAGACTGCGGCGCGGCTCTGACCACGACGGGCACACCTCGAGTGTGTGTTGTGCCACGTCCTCCGCCGCGCCACAGTCGCGGCACGACGGCGTCTCCTCCCGTCCGATTCGGTGCAGGTACGATCCGAAGCAACCGTGTCCGGACAGCACCTGCACGAGACGGAAGGAGAGGAACCCGTGCGGACGCTCGAGCCAGTCTCGCAGGACTGGCCCAATCGCGTCGAGGGTTCGGCGGCCGAAGGCTGCGGTGGCGAGGTCCCCCGTCCAATGGACGACGATGGCGTCCCTCGCCTCCCGCCGGACGGCCTCCCGCTCTTCCGGGGCTGAGCGAACGCCCCTCGCTTTCCGCTCCGCCGTCCACTCATACACTCTGGCGAGCACCCACGCCTCGAGTTCCCAAGGAGGGGTACTGGCCAGAGCGCATGCTGCCGCATAGCCCACCGTGCGGTAGGCCCGCGCCGCCCGCTGGGCTATGGCCCTTTGAGGTGCCCGCAAGGCCGCGGCGTTCTCTCGTCTGTGAAGAGACTCCTCCCAGATAGGAGCCCCGTAGAGGGCCATGCTCCTCAAGATGCCGGCGTAAAGTTGCCGGCATCGCGCGCTGGGCCCCCCCAAGTTGGGAAGCAGCCACGAGAGAGCGCCCGCGGCCTTCAGCAGGCGCGACGACAGCCCGCTGAAATGCGGGCCGAAGCGCCACCTGCTGTCGAGTACAAGGCCCAGATATTTCATCTGGGCCTTCACCTCAATCCTGACGCCCTCCACGAAGATGTGGGCGTCAGGTGGTGGGTGGCGCTGCCGAGGGCCGTGGAAGAACACGGCCTCGGTCTTGTGCAGCGCCACCGTTAAACCGAGGCGGCGGATCCGCCCCGCGACCAAGGATCCGCCCGCCGAGGCCAGGTTGGCCGCCTCTCTGAAACTCTCCCCCCGGGCGGTGAGGAGAGTGTCATCCGCGTAGCAGATGACACTCGTGCCTCGGAGGAGAGTTCCCCGCAGGAGCCAATCATAGCCGACGTTCCAGAGGAGAGGTCCTAAGACAGACCCCTGTGGAACGCCGGCCTCAGCGGCGTACCGCCGGACCCGGCCAGTCCTGTCTACCAGGAGGATCGCCCGATCCTCCAGGTAGCTGGCCAGCAGACTGCGCATATACCGAGGCACTCCGTGGAATCGGAGCGCCTCGAGGATGGTGCAGTGGGGAACGGAGTTGAAGGCGTTGGCAATGTCGAATGACACAGCCAACAATCCGTCCCCCGCATCCATCGCCTCCTTCACCTGCCCCTTAAGGCAGGCCAGCGCGTCCACCGTGGACCGCTCAGCCCGAAACCCGAACTGAGCGTCCGACAAGTCCGGCCCGATACGCCGCAGATGGCCCTTTAGGCGGGCAGCGATTATCCCCTCGAACATTTTACCGACCTCATCGAGCAGAACGATGGGCCGGTATGCCGAGGGGGAGTCTGCTGGGCGGCCCTCCTTGCGGAGGAGGCACAGCTGCCCCTCCTTCCACGGTTTCGGGAACCTCCCAGACGCAAGGCATGCGCTGAAGAGGTCCCGAAACCTCTCCTCCATTTGAGTGGCGGCGATCGCCACCACTCTTGCCGGGACACCGTCGGGGCCCGGAGCTGTCTTCTTGGCGCGGATATGGACAATCGCCGCGCCAAGTTCCGACTCCGTGACCGGAGGGGCCTCTTCTTCCTCCTCAGCTGGCGGAGCTGTCCCGAGCGGGGGGTCCATCACTGGTGGGGTGAAGTTGTCCCTGCACGGAAACAGGGACTGAACCACCCCATCCAGAAACGAGGGCTCGAGGGTCTCGGCCACGGGGGGACCAAAGGGGCGCAGTTTGTTGCGCGCCGCCTTGTACGGTCTCCCGAAGGGGTCGTTGTCGAGACCCTCCAGCATCTCCGCTCTCCCCGAGTCTCTGGCGGCGGCGATGGCTCGGTCGAGGACCATTTTCGCCTCCAAGTACACCTCATAGAGGTGGTCCCCGACAGCCACATCCCGTCGACGCCGCCGCCGACTCCGCGTGTAGGCCCTCCTTGCCTCCACACACGCCGCTCGAAGCTCCGCCAGCTCCGCCGACCACCAGTACACGGCGCGTTTTGGTAGTGGTCGGCGAGACCGAGGCATGCTGGAGTTGCATACCTCGGTCAGAGACTCCCTGAGGTGCCCCGCCACGGTGTCCACGTCCAGGCCGGCGGAAGACGGCGAAAGCCAGTCCTGGACGAACGCCGCCTCCCGCGCTGCCTCCCTGTCCAGGCGGGTGAGAGCCCACCGTGGGAACGGTGACGGCCCCGAGCGGGGCCGCGTCGCTCCGGGGCCACTGGTGGAGATGTCGAAACGCACGTAGCGGTGGTCTGACAAAGTCTCCACCAGGTCCACCCGCCAGTTCAGCACGCGCGCGGCTAACGCAGGGGTGGCGAAAGTGACGTCCACTATTGAGCCACCCTGCCGCCGCACGCATGTCTGGACGCTTCCTCTGTTCAAGAGGGAGAGTCCAGAGGAGGCCGCCCACATTTCCACCGCCCGCCCGCGGGCGTCGGTGGCCGGGTTGCCCCAGGTCACAGACTTGGCGTTCAGGTCTCCCAGCACGGAGACCTGACGCGGCGCCGCCCTGCCGACCACGGCGGCCAGGACTCCGAGAAAGTTCTCGAAGTCCTGAAGAGGGCGGTTTGGGGAGAAATACACGCCCACAAGGGCGAAGTCTCCCCACGCGGCGGCCACGTATCCCGGTCCCTTCTCTAATAGCGAGAGGGGAGGGGAGTCTGTGGAAGACCGCGCCGCTAGTGCCACCGAGCCGTCCTCGTCACCCAGCCAGCTGCCGGGGATCGAGTAGGGCTCGGCGACCACCGCTACGTTCACCAACCACTCGGCCATGACCTGCACTACCAGGTCCTGGGCCGCTCTGCAGTGGTTGGTGTTCGTCTGGAGGATGCGGTAGTCGGAAATTGTTATTCCGACATCGCACCCCCCACCTCATTTACCGCCGCCACTGGAGCTACAGCGGCGACGACTGCGACGGCGGTGGCAACAGGGCGAACCTGCGCCGGCACCACGCCCTTCCTCACGGGGGGCTTGCAGCTCCTGCCCGTCATCCTGTGGTCCGCGGGGCGGCCACCGGCGGCACACGCCGCGCAGTGCGGCTTGGCGGCGGTGCAAGCGGCCCACCCGTGTCCCTCCTGACCGCATTGGAAGCACGTGCCTCCCCAGTCGGACTTGGAGGGACACGTGGCTCGGGTGTGGCCGACCGCGAAGCACTTGAAGCAGCGGACGGGCTGGTCTTCAAGCGCCCGGACCACAGCCGAGCTGAAGCCCACCAGCAGTCGTCCCTTGGTCGCTGCAAGGACGGCCCCAGCCGCGGCGACTGGGCACTCGACGCGGATGATGCCCAGGCCGCGGCGGCCAGGCCTGATGGCTCCACCCTTCACCGCGCCAGCGTCGCAGCCTCCAGCCGCCGCGACGGCCGCCACCACATCCTCCTTGGTGACCGAATCATCCAGATCGGCCACCTCCAAGGCTGCGGTCTTTATAGGCCTGGCAACCTTGGCCACATCTGCGATGACCTCTTGCAACTTTGTTGCGAAGAGGTCCGCATTTGTGCCGCGCTTCTCCCCCGAGAACTCGAAAATTCGAGCCCCGGTTAGAGTTCGGCGGCACTTGATGTTGCTGATCCCCAGCTGGGAGGGATCAGCATTAGTACGAGCCCGTCTTAGGACGGACTCGTACGTTTCCCCACGCTCCGCGGCCTCCGGGGTGATGGTCACCACGACGGCCGCGGTTTTAGGAGGAACCAGCTTCCTCCCGCCGGCCTTTTTGGCTGGAGGACCAGTCGCCGCGCTGGCGGGCTTGGGAGCCGACTTTTTGCCCTTTTTCCCTTTCTTGACCACTTCCGTCCACGGCTGGTTGGACGGGGTGGTGGAGGGAAGAAGGGCGTCTTCCTCCTGTGGGTTCTGGGAGGCTGCTGGAGCGGCAGAGGACCCAGACGCTCCCTCCGCGCTTGTGGTGGGGGCATGAGGAGCCGCCTTGGTCCTCTTGCCCTTGCCTTTGCCCTTGGCGGGCTGGGCATCCGATGCTGGGCCTGCTACAGGCGCAGGTTCCGGCTCCTTCGGCGGTGGACGCTTGTCCGCCGCTAGCGGCGGGCGCAGCCGCTTTTCCGGCAGGAGCCGGTCCTCGATGCCTGCGAAGCAGGCCCGGATGAAGGCCCTCTCCTCCATCACCACCCCGCGAATGGTGGCCTCAAGGCTAGCGGTTGAGGAGGTGGAGCCTCCTACCACCGGACCTGGGGCGGATTGGGCAGGCCTGGCCGTGGCCTCAGCCAGCTTCTGGTGCAGCTGGCTGACCTCCGCCTGCAGGCGATCCACCTTCGCCTGCAGCTGCCGCGTCTCGTCCGTGGCCGTGCGCTTGACCAGCTCTGTCACGATGCCGTGCATGCTGGCGGCACGGCATTTGAGGGCCTTCTGGAAGGTCCCCTTCAAATTGGAGGACTTTGAGGCGACCTCCAGGACCTCCTCCCTATCCTCCTGCGCCATGCGCTCCAGTTCCGCCAAGGAGTGGTCAGCGTACAGCACACTGGATGCGCCGTAGCCAGCCCTCGCCCTGGCAGCTTGCGCCTGCTGCTCCTTGGCGGCGACCCTCTCCTCCAGGTCTTGTTGGAGCTGCGCCCTCTTCGCCAGATTCAACTGGCGCTCGGCGTCCACCAAGCCCACACTGTGGGAAGAAGGCGCAGTAGAAGTCGAGGCCTTTCTAGACTTCGACTTCTTCTTCTCTGTAACGGACTCCGAGGAGCCCACGGACCTCTTCCGCTTAAAACGGTCGCTCTCGGACGCCGACGTGTCCATGACGGAGTCGTCGGAGTCCGACAACTCGTCTGGCCTTCTGAATAATGAGCTGGCCGCAGATGGTGCGCGGTCAGCTTCCGACACGTGGCCCTGAGAAGGGCCGGTGGGTTGGCCCTGAGAAGGGCCGGTGGGTTGGCCCTGAGAAGGGCCGGTGAACCTAACCTAACCTAACCTAACCTAACCTAACCTAACCTAACCTAACCTAACCTAACCTAACCTAACCTAACCTAACCTAACCTTTTTTTTTTTTTTTTTTTTTTTTTTTTTCCGGGGTGGAAAATCCTCATGGATGTCCTCCGCCCTGGGGCGGGCGGAGGGGTCTGTCAGACTCTTACTGACTAAAAACCACCCCGGTGTTCCAACTCACACCTACGCCGGGGGTCGCGGGAACTTGAAATCTTCCGCAACCCCCGGCTGGTGCCGGCCCGCCACTGCGGGCCTCCTCGCGGGTCAGGGGGGGGAGTGAGGTGTTTGACTCCCCCCGCGACGTCTCAGAGGGGCGCGCGTGGAACACTACGCGCCGCCACCTCGGGTCCTGATGTGTGGGGGGCGACGGACGTCCCCGAGTCCGTCACCCCTGGACCCATTTAGGGGGGCTGGAAGAGGGCGTTATCCGCCCTCCGCCGACGCCCGGTGCGCCTGCTGCGGGCCGGGTGAGTGGACGAGATCTCCCTCTCCCTTTCCGCAGCCTCCTTCTGCGAGACGACTGTCTCGCAGTAGGAAACCACCGCGTCCCAGGACTCGCCGCCGCCGACCATCGCATTCACTACGGCCGGCAGCGACAAGTCACTGCCTACTTCTGAGATGAGGGCACGGCGCGGCTCCTCCCAAGCGGCACACTCTGCCAGCGTATGCCGCGCCGTGTCCTCCCGGCAGTCGACGCAGTGGTGACACCGGGCGTCCGGCTCCCTGTTTATGCGACACAGGTACTTCCCGAAGCAACCATGCCCCGAGAGCACCTGCGTCACCCGAAACGACAGGGAGCCGTGCCTCCTCCCGAGCCAGCGGTCGAGCACCGGCCGGACCGCCTCGACGATGTCGAGGCCGGCGGTAGGGCGTGAAAGCCTGTCCCGCCATTCCGCCACCAGGACCTCGCGAAGCTGAGACCGATGCAGCTCCATGTGTCGCTGCATCGGTCGCTCGCCCCGCGCCCTCGCTTCCTCGCGCCACCGATACGATGACGCGAGTACTTTCGCCTCTAGGTCCCAGGGCGGGGATCCGGCCAGTGCACAAGCCGCCTCGTAGGAGATCGTGCGATACCCTCTGATGACTCTGACGGCCATCGCCCTCTGCGGCTTGCGCATTACGGCGATGCTACCGGCCGTCAGGTCAGCAGCCCAGATCGGGGCCCCGTAAAGGGCCATCGATCGCACGATCCCCACGTAGAGCCGCCTACAAGCGGCGCTCGGGCCCCCCAGATTGGGAAGCAGCGTTGATAGCGCCCCAGCGGCGCCCAGCAACTTGGGCGCCAGCCGTCGGAAGTGGGGCCCGAAGTCCCACCGGCTGTCGAGCACCAATCCTAGGTACTTCATGGTGGACTCGACAGCGATCCGAGCCCCCCCGACCACGATGTGTGAGCCGGGTGACGGCGCCCGCCGGGGGCCATGAAACACCATGGCCCCCGACTTGCTGAGGGCCACCTCCAGGCCTAGGCGACGTATGCGGCCCACCACCTGTGAGACCGCAGCCGTCGCCAACAACGCTGCCTCCCTGTGCGAGCTCCCCCGGGCAGTGACCAGCGTGTCGTCCGCATAACACGTCAGGTCTACCCCGGCACCGAGCTCGCCCCTCAGCACCCAGTCGTACCCGATGTTCCACAGGAGCGGCCCTAAAACCGAGCCCTGTGGAACACCGCACGACATGCGGCGCTGGTTTCCGCCATCACGTCCCATGTAGGTGACACACCTCTCCGACAGATAAGCCCCAACGATGTGGCGGAGGTAGGGAGGCACCCCATGATACCGCAGTGCCTCCCGAATACAACTCCAGGGCAGGGTGTTGAAGGCGTTGGAAATGTCCAAGGACACCGCCAACATCACCCCGCCCCGGGACACCGCTTCCTCCGCCAGGACTCTTACCCGCGACACAGCGTGGATCGTGGAGCGCCCATGCCGAAACCCGAACTGACTGTCGTCCAGGTCCGGCCCCTCTCTGCACAAGTGGCCGACGAGGCGGGCTGCGATTATCCGCTCAAACAGCTTGCCCACCTCGTCAAGCAGCACTATGGGCCGGTACGCGGACGGCGAGTCCGCAGGGCGCCCCGCCTTCCTGAGCAGGACCAGACGACCAGATTTCCACAAAGTGGGAAACTGGCCCCGCTCAAGGCACGCTGTGTAGAGTCCTCTCAGTTGGGGCTCAAGCTCCTTCAGAGCGAGGGCTAGCACGCAGCCGTGGATCCCGTCGGGCCCCGGAGCCACGTTCTTGGCCCGGAGCCGCATCACGGCTGCCCTCATCTCTGCCTGTGTCACCTCTGGGACGCTGATGGCGTTCTCCTCTGTAGACTCTGCGGCTGTGGGCAAAGCCATCGGCGGCGGAGTATGCTCCGCTCTCGCCGGGAAGAGGGCTGCGACCACCTCCTCCAGCAGCTCGGGTTGGAGACTCTCCGTAAGTGGAGGCGCCGCGGCTCGAAGTTTCCCTCGGACCGCGCGATAAGGGCGCCCCCACGGATCCCCGTCTAGAGTCTCCAACATCTCCTCCCTGGCTCGCGTCCTCGACTCACCGATGGCCAGCCACAGAGTCTCCTTGGCCGCGCGGTACACCTCATACAGCGCGGCCTCTTCGTCAGGGACCCGACGACGTCTCCTCCGGTACCGGATGTACTGGCGTCTAACCGCCACGCACGCGACGCGCATCTGCGCGATCTCGGCGGTCCACCAGTACACCTGGCGCCTTGCGGACTGTGCGTGGACCCGGGGCATGGACGCGTCGCAAATTTGCGTCATCGCCCCGAACCTAACCTAACCTAACCTAACCTAACCTAACCTAACCTAACCTAACCTAACCTAACCTAACCTAACCTAACCTAACCTAACCTAACCTAACCTAACCTAACCTAACCTAACCTTTTTTTTTTTTTTTTTTTTTTTTTTTTTGTCGCTGAGAAATGCTTTATGCATCCCCGGCTCGTGGGGGACGAGTCGGGGTATGTGGGACTCCCTGTCCTAGTGACAGTATACCCACTAAAACTCAGCGGTGTTCCCGCATCGCCGTGATGGGAGGGTCATGGGAAACCGGCTCAGCCTTTACATCCACAACCCTCCCGGCGCATGCCCGCCTAGCTGGCGGGCCCCGCATGCCCCCCGGGTTGGGGGGCTACGGGAATGGCCGGGAACACCTGGCCATTCCCGTCCGGCACTGGTGGAGGCCTGTGCGATACAGGCAAGGGTGCCCCCGCACCCGTTGCCTGCTGGCCTCCACCTGGGAGGAGTCGGAGATGACTATCATACTGACGTCTTCTTCGACCCCTCCTCCGCCTTCGGAGCGGCGCCTCGGCAGGATCGTCCTCCCGAGCGCGCTCCGCCGCCTCCTTCTGGGACATGACGTGTTCGCAGAAGGAGGCGACTGCCGCCCAGGACCCCTCGTCCCTCAGCATGGCGTTAACCAAGCCGGGGAGCGAGAGGTCCGGTCCGATCGCCGCGACGAGACTGCGGCGCGGCTCTGACCACGACGGGCACACCTCGAGGGTGTGCTGTGCCACGTCCTCCGCCGCGCCACAGTCGCGGCACGACGGCGTCTCCTCCCGTCCGATTCGGTGCAGGTACGATCCGAAGCAACCGTGTCCGGACAGCACCTGCACGAGACGGAAGGAGAGAAACCCGTGCGGACGCTCGAGCCAGTCTCGCAGCACTGGCCCAATCGCGTCGAGGGTTCGGCGGCCGAAGGCTGCGGTGGCGAGGTCCCCCGTCCAATGGACGACGATGGCGTCCCTCGCCTCCCGCCTGACGGCCTCCCGCTCTTCCGGGGCCGAGCGAACGCCCCTCGCCCTCCGCTCCGCCGTCCATTCATACACTCTGGCGAGCACCCACGCCTCGAGTTCCCAAGGAGGGGTGCTGGCCAGAGCGCATGCTGCCGCATAGCCCACCGTGCGGTAGGCCCGCGCCGCACGCTGGGCTATGGCCCTTTGAGGTGCCCGCAAGGCCGCGGCGTTCTCTCGTCTGTGGAGGGACTCCTCCCAGATAGGAGCCCCGTAGAGGGCCATGCTCCTCAAGATGCCGGCGTAAAGCTGCCGGCATCGCGCGCTGGGCCCCCCCAGGTTGGGAAGCAGCCACGAGAGAGCGCCCGCGGCCTTCAGCAGGCGCGACGACAGCCCGCTGAAATGCGGGCCGAAGCGCCACCTGCTGTCGAGTACAAGGCCCAGATATTTCATCTGGGCCTTCACCTCAATCCTGACGCCCTCCACGAAGATGTGGGCGTCAGGTGGTGGGTGGCGCTGCCGAGGGCCGTGGAAGAACACGGCCTCGGTCTTGTGCAGCGCCACCGTTAAACCGAGGCGGCGGATCCGCCCCGCGACCAAGGATCCGCCCGCCGAGGCCAGGTCGGCCGCCTCTCTGAAACTCTCCCCCCGGGCGGTGAGGAGAGTGTCATCCGCGTAGCAGACGACACTCGTGCCTCGGAGGAGAGTTCCCCGCAGGAGCCAATCATAGCCGACGTTCCAGAGGAGAGGTCCTAAGACAGACCCCTGTGGAACGCCGGCTTCAACGGCGTACCGCCGGACTCGGCCAGTCTTGTTTACCAGGAGGATCGCCCGATCCTCCAGGTAGCTGGCCAGCAGACTGCGCATGTACCGAGGCACTCCGTGGAATCGGAGCGCCTCGAGGATGGTGCAGTGGGGAACGGAGTTGAAGGCGTTGGCAATGTCGAATGACACAGCCAACAATCCGTCCCCCGCATCCATCGCCTCCTTCACCTGCCCCTTAAGGCAGGCCAGCGCGTCCACCGTGGACCGCTCAGCCCGAAACCCGAACTGAGCGTCCGACAAGTCCGGCCCGATACGCCGCAGATGGCCCTTCAGGCGGGCAGCGATTATCCCCTCGAACATTTTACCGACCTCATCGAGCAGAACGATGGGCCGGTATGCCGAGGGGGAGTCTGCTGGGCGGCCCTCCTTGCGGAGGAGGCACAGCTGCCCCTCCTTCCACGGTTTCGGGAACCTCCCAGACGCAAGGCATGCGCTGAAGAGGTCCCGAAACCTCTCCTCCATTTGAGTGGCGGCGATCGCCACCACTCTTGCCGGGACACCGTCGGGGCCCGGAGCTGTCTTCTTGGCGCGGATATGGAGAATCGCCGCGCCAAGTTCCGACTCCGTGACAGGAGGGGCCTCCTCTTCCTCCTCAGCTGGCGGAGCTGTCCCAAGCGGGGGGTCCATCACTGGTGGGGTGAAGTTGTCCCTGCACGGAAACAGGGACCGAACCACCCCATCCAGAAACGAGGGCTCGAGGGTCTCGGCAACGGGGGGACCAAAGGGGCGCAATTTGTTGCGCGCCGCCTTGTACGGTCTCCCGAAGGGGTCGTTGTCGAGACCCTCCAGCATCTCCGCTCTCCCCGAGTCTCTGGCGGCGGCGATGGCTCGGTCGAGGACCATTTTCGCCTCCAAGTACACCTCATAGAGGTGGTCCCCGACAGCCACATCCCGTCGACGCCGCCGCCGACTCCGCGTGTAGGCCCTCCTTGCCTCCACACACGCCGCTCGAAGCTCCGCCAGCTCCGCCGACCACCAGTACACGGCGCGTTTTGGTAGTGGTCGGCGAGACCGAGGCATGCTGGAGTTGCATACCTCGGTCAGAGACTCCCTGAGGTGCCCCGCCACGGTGTCCACGTCCAGACCGGCGGAAGACGGCGAAAGCCAGTCCTGGACGAACGCCGCCTCCCGCGCTGCCTCCCTGTCCAGGCGGGTGAGAGCCCACCGTGGGAACGGTGACGGCCCCGAGCGGGGCCGCGTCGCTCCGGGGCCACTGGTGGATATGTCGAAACGCACGTAGCGGTGGTCTGACAAAGTCTCCACCAGGTCCACCCGCCAGTTCAGCACGCGCGCGGCTAACGCAGGGGTGGCGAAAGTGACGTCCACTATTGAGCCACCCTGCCGCCGCACGCATGTCTGGACGCTCCCTCTGTTCAAGAGGGAGAGTCCAGAGGAGGCCGCCCACATCTCCACTGCCCGCCCGCGGGCGTCGGTGGCCGGGGAGCCCCAGGTCACCGACTTGGCGTTCAGATCTCCCAGTACGGAGACCTGACGCGGCGCCGCCCTGCCGACCACGGCGGCCAGGACTCCGAGATAGTTCTCGAAGTCCTGAAGAGGGCGGTTTGGGGAGAAATAGACCCCCACAAGGGCTAAGTCTCCCCACGCGGCGGCCACGTATCCCGGTCCCTTCTCTAATAGCGAGAGGGGAGGGGAGTCTGTGGAAGACCGCGCCGCTAGTGCCACCGAGCCGTCCTCGTCACCCAGCCAGCTGCCGGGGATCGAGTAGGGCTCGGCGACCACCGCTACGTTCACCAACCACTCGGCCATGACCTGCACTACCAGGTCCTGGGCCGCTCTGCAGTGGTTGGTGTTCGTCTGGAGGATGCGGTAGTCGGAAATTGTTATTCCGACATCGCACCCCCCACCTCATTTACCGCCGCCACTGGAGCTACAGCGGCGACGACTGCGACGGCGGTGGCAACAGGGCGAACCTGCGCCGGCACCACGCCCTTCCTCACGGGGGGCTTGCAGCTCCTGCCCGTCATCCTGTGGTCCGCGGGGCGGCCACCGGCGGCACACGCCGCGCAGTGCGGCTTGGCGGCGGTGCAAGCGGCCCACCCGTGTCCCTCCTGCCCGCATTGAAAGCACGTGCCTCCCCAGTCGGACTTGGAGGGACACGTGGCTCGGGTGTGGCCGACCGCGAAGCACTTGAAGCAGCGGACAGGCTGGTCCTCAAGTGCCCGGACCACAGCCGAGCTGAAGCCCACCAGCAGCCGTCCCTTGGTCGCTGCAAGGACGGCCCCAGCCGCGGCGACTGGGCACTCGACGCGGATGATGCCCAAGCCGCGGCGGCCGGGCCTGATGACTCCACTCTTCACTGCGCCAGCTTCGCAGCCTCCAGCCGCCGCGACGGCCGCCACCACATCCTCTTTGGTGACCGAGTCATCCAGATCGGCCACCTCCAAGGCTGCGGTCTTAATTGGCCTGGCAACCTTGGCCACATCCGCGATGACCTCTTGCAACTTTGTTGCGAAGAGGTCCGCATTTGTGCCGCGCTTCTCCCCCGAGAACTCGAAAATTCGAGCCCCGGTTAGAGTTCGGCGGCACTTGATATTGCTGATCCCCAGCTGGGAGGGATCAGCATTAGTACGAGCCCGTCTTAGGACGGACTCATACGTTTCCCCACGCTCCGCGGCCTCCGGGGTGATGGTCACCACGACGGCCGCGGTTTTGGGAGGAACCAGCTTCCTCCCGCCGACCTTTTTCGCTGGAGGACCAGTCGCCGCGCTGGCGGGCTTGGGAGCCGACTTTTTCCCCTTCTTCCCTTTTTTGACCACTTCCGTCCACGGCTGGTTGGACGGGGTGGTGGAGGGAAGGAGGGCGTCTTCCTCCTGCGAGTTCTGGGGGGCTGCTGGAGTGGCAGACGACCCAGACGCTACCTCCGCGCTTGTGGTGGGGGCATGAGGAGCCGCCTTGGTCCTCTTGCCCTTGCCTTTGCCCTTGGCGGGCTGGGCAACCGATGCTGGGCCTGCTAGAGGCGCAGGTTCCGGCTCCCTGGGCGGTGGACGCTTGTCCGCCGCTAGCGGCGGGCGCAGCCGCTTTTCCGGAAGGAGCCGGTCCTCGATGCCTGCGAAGCAGGCCCGGATGAAGGCCCTCTCCTCCATGACGATGCCACGGAATGTGGCTTCAAGAGTGGCAGGGGAGGAGGAGGAGGAGTCTCCTACCACTGGACCTGGGGCGGATTGGGCAGGCCTGGCCGTGGCCTCAGCCAGCTTCTGGTGCAGCTGGCTGACCTCCGCCTGCAGGCGATCCACTTTCGCCTGCAGCTGCCGCGTCTCGTCCGTGGCCGTGCGCTTGACCAGCTCTGTCACGATGCCGTGCATGCTGGCGGCACGGCATTTGAGGGCCTTCTGGAAGGTCCCCTTCAAATTGGAGGACTTTGAGGCGACCTCCAGGACCTCCTCCCTATCCTCATGCGCCATGCGCTCCAGTTCCGCCAGGGAGTGGTCGGCATACAGCACACTGGATGCACCGTAGCCAGCCTTCGCTCTGGCAGCTTGCGCCTGCTGCTCCTTGGCAGCGACCCTCTCCTCCAGGTCTTGTTGAAGCTGCGCCCTCTTCGCCAGATTCAACTGGCGCTCGGCGTCCACCAAGCCCACACTGTGGGAAGAAGGCGCAGTAGAAGTCGAGGCCTTTTTAGGCTTCGACTTCTTCTTCGCCCTAACGGACTCCGAGGAGCCCACGGACCGCTTCCGCTTAAAGCGGTCGCTCTCGGACGCCGACGTGTCCATGACGGAGTCGTCGGAGTCCGACAACTCGTCTGGCCTTCTAAATAATGAGCTGGCCGCAGATGGTGCGCGGTCAGCTTCCGACACGTGGCCCTGAGAAGGGCCGTTTGGTTGGCCCTGAGAAGGGCCGTTGGGTTGGCCCTGAGAAGGGCCGTTGGGTTGGCCCTGAGAAGGGCCGTTGGGTTGGCCCTGAGAAGGGCCGGTGGGTTGGCCCTGAGAAGGGCCGTTGGGTTGGCCCTGAGAAGGGCCGTTGGGTTGGCCCTGAGAAGGGCCGTTTGAATCGCCCTGGGAGGGGCGATTCCGGATAAAACGGCCAGACGCATTACGCGCTGGCTTACTCGACATAGGGTTAAAATTCGACATGTTTGGGTTAAAATTCGACATTTGCGTAGACTCGACTGCTTGATGTCTACGAGTCACAGCGCACTTTAGCCACCGGTCTGCCACTCCGTTACGGTGGTCAGACACGGCGTTGCCCAGGGGATACTACGTGGAAGTATGCGCTGTGGGGGATCCCCCAACCTAACCTAACCTAACCTAACCTTTTTTTTTTTTTTTTTTTGTCGCTGAGAAATGCTTTATGCATCCCCGGCTCGTGGGGGACGAGTCGGGGTATGTGGGACTCCCTGTCCTAGTGACAGTATACCCACTAAAACTCAGCGGTGTTCCCGCATCGCCGTGATGGGAGGGTCATGGGAAACCGGCTCAGCCTTTACATCCACGACCCTCCCGGCGCATGCCCGCCTAGCTGGCGGGCCCCGCATGCCCCCCGGGTTGGGGGGCTACGGGAATGGCCGGGAACACCTGGCCATTCCCGTCCGACACTGGTGGAGGTCTGTGCGATGCAGGCAAGGGTGCCCCCGCACCCGTTGCCTGCTGGCCTCCACCTGGGAGGAGTCGAAGATGACTATCGTATTGACGTCTTCTTCGACCCCTCC
This sequence comes from Agrochola macilenta, assembly GCA_916701695.1. Classification (NCBI taxonomy): domain Eukaryota; kingdom Metazoa; phylum Arthropoda; class Insecta; order Lepidoptera; family Noctuidae; genus Agrochola; species Agrochola macilenta. Next base: position 24,468,089 of record OU753557.1, on the reverse strand, counting down.
TCCGCCTTCGGAGCGGCGCCTCGGCAGGATCGTCCTCCCGTGCGCGCTCCGCCGCCTCCTTCTGGGACATGACGTGTTCGCAGAAGGAGGCGACTGCCGCCCAGGACCCCTCGTCCCTCAGCATGGCGTTAACCAAGCCGGGGAGCGAGAGGTCCGGTCCGATCGCCGCGACGAGACTGCGGCGCGGCTCTGACCACGACGGGCACACCTCCAGAGTGTGCTGTGCCACGTCCTCCGCCGCGCCACAGTCGCGGCACGACGGCGTCTCCTCCCGTCCGATACGGTGCAGGTACGATCCGAAGCAACCGTGTCCGGACAGCACCTGCACGAGACGGAAGGAGAGGAACCCGTGCGTACGCTCGAGCCAGTCTCGCAGCACTGGCCCAATCGCGTCGAGGGTTCGGCGGCCGAAGGCTGCGGTGGCGAGGTCCCCCGTCCAATGGACGACGATGGCGTCCCTCGCCTCCCGCCGGACGGCCTCCCGCTCTTCTGGAGCCGAGCGAACGCCCCTCGCTTTTCGCTCCGCCGTCCACTCATACACTCTGGCGAGCACCCACGCCTCGAGTTCCCAAGGAGGGGTGCTGGCCAGAGCGCATGCTGCCGCATAGCCCACCGTGCGGTAGGCCCGCGCCGCACGCTGGGCTATGGCCCTTTGAGGTGCCCGCAAGGCCGCGGCGTTCTCTCGTCTGTGGAGGGACTCCTCCCAGATAGGAGCCCCGTAGAGGGCCATGCTCCTCAAGATGCCGGCGTAAAGCTGCCGGCATCGCGCGCTGGGCCCCCCCAGGTTGGGAAGCAGCCACGAGAGAGCGCCCGCGGCCTTCAGCAGGCGCGACGACAGCCCGCTGAAATGCGGGCCGAAGCGCCACCTGCTGTCGAGTACAAGGCCCAGATATTTCATCTGGGCCTTCACCTCAATCCTGACGCCCTCCACGAAGATGTGGGCGTCAGGTGGTGGGTGGCGCTGCCGAGGGCCGTGGAAGAACACGGCCTCGGTCTTGTGCAGCGCCACCGTTAAACCGAGGCGGCGGATCCGCCCCGCGACCAAGGATCCGCCCGCCGAGGCCAGGTCGGCCGCCTCTCTGAAACTCTCCCCCCGGGCGGTGAGGAGAGTGTCATCCGCGTAGCAGACGACACTCGTGCCTCGGAGGAGAGTTCCCCGCAGGAACCTAACCTAACCTAACCTAACCTAACCTAACCTAACCTAACCTAACCTAACCTTTTTTTTTTTTTTTTTTTTTTTTTTCCGGGGTGGAAAATCCTCATGGATGTCCTCCGCCCTGGGGCGGGCGGAGGGGTCTGTCAGACTCTTACTGACTAAAACCACCCCGGTGTTCCAACTCACACCTACGCCGGGGGTCGCGGGAACTTGAAATCTTCCGCAACCCCCGGCTGGTGCCGGCCCGCCACTGCGGGCCTCCTCGCGGGTCAGGGGGGGGAGTGAGGTGTTTGACTCCCCCCGCGACGTCTCAGAGGGGCGCGCGTGGAACACTACGCGCCGCCACCTCGGGTCCTGATGTGTGGGGGGCGACGGACGTCCCCGAGTCCGTCACCCCTGGACCCATTTAGGGGGGCTGGAAGAGGGCGTTATCCGCCCTCCGCCGACGCCCGGTGCGCCTGCTGCGGGCCGGGTGAGTGGACGAGATCTCCCTCTCCCTTTCCGCAGCCTCCTTCTGCGAGACGACTGTCTCGCAGTAGGAAACCACCGCGTCCCAGGACTCGCCGCCGCCGACCATCGCATTCACTACGGCCGGCAGCGACAAGTCACTGCCTACTTCTGAGATGAGGGCACGGCGCGGCTCCTCCCAAGCGGCACACTCTGCCAGCGTATGCCGCGCCGTGTCCTCCCGGCAGTCGACGCAGTGGTGACACCGGGCGTCCGGCTCCCTGTTTATGCGACACAGGTACTTCCCGAAGCAACCATGCCCCGAGAGCACCTGCGTCACCCGAAACGACAGGGAGCCGTGCCTCCTCCCGAGCCAGCGGTCGAGCACCGGCCGGACCGCCTCGACGATGTCGAGGCCGGCGGTAGGGCGTGAAAGCCTGTCCCGCCATTCCGCCACCAGGACCTCGCGAAGCTGAGACCGATGCAGCTCCATGTGTCGCTGCATCGGTCGCTCGCCCCGCGCCCTCGCTTCCTCGCGCCACCGATACGATGACGCGAGTACTTTCGCCTCTAGGTCCCAGGGCGGGGATCCGGCCAGTGCACAAGCCGCCTCGTAGGAGATCGTGCGATACCCTCTGATGACTCTGACGGCCATCGCCCTCTGAACCTAACCTAACCTAACCTAACCTAACCTTTTTTTTTTTTTTTTTTTTTTTTTTTTTTTTTTGTCGCTGAGAAATGCTTTATGCATCCCCGGCTCGTGGGGGACGAGTCGGGGTATGTGGGACTCCCTGTCCTAGTGACAGTATACCCACTAAAACTCAGCGGTGTTCCCGCATCGCCGTGATGGGAGGGTCATGGGAAACCGGCTCAGCCTTTACATCCACGACCCTCCCGGCGCATGCCCGCCTAGCTGGCGGGCCCCGCATGCCCCCCGGGTTGGGGGGCTACGGGAATGGCCGGGAACACCTGGCCATTCCCGTCCGACACTGGTGGAGGTCTGTGCGATGCAGGCAAGGGTGCCCCCGCACCCGTTGCCTGCTGGCCTCCACCTGGGAGGAGTCGAAGATGACTATCGTATTGACGTCTTCTTCGACCCCTCCTCCGCCTTCGGAGCGGCGCCTCGGCAGGATCGTCCTCCCGTGCGCGCTCCGCCGCCTCCTTCTGGGACATGACGTGTTCGCAGAAGGAGGCGACTGCCGCCCAGGACCCCTCGTCCCTCAGCATGGCGTTAACCAAGCCGGGGAGCGAGAGGTCCGGTCCGATCGCCGCGACGAGACTGCGGCGCGGCTCTGACCACGACGGGCACACCTCCAGAGTGTGCTGTGCCACGTCCTCCGCCGCGCCACAGTCGCGGCACGACGGCGTCTCCTCCCGTCCGATACGGTGCAGGTACGATCCGAAGCAACCGTGTCCGGACAGCACCTGCACGAGACGGAAGGAGAGGAACCCGTGCGGACGCTCGAGCCAGTCTCGCAGCACTGGCCCAATCGCGTCGAGGGTTCGGCGGCCGAAGGCTGCGGTGGCGAGGTCCCCCGTCCAATGGACGACGATGGCGTCCCTCGCCTCCCGCCTGACGGCCTCCCGCTCTTCCGGGGCCGAGCGAACGCCCCTCGCCCTCCGCTCCGCCGTCCATTCATACACTCTGGCGAGCACCCACGCCTCGAGTTCCCAAGGAGGGGTGCTGGCCAGAGCGCATGCTGCCGCATAGCCCACCGTGCGGTAGGCCCGCGCCGCACGCTGGGCTATGGCCCTTTGAGGTGCCCGCAAGGCCGCGGCGTTCTCTCGTCTGTGAAGAGACTCCTCCCAGATAGGAGCCCCGTAGAGGGCCATGCTCCTCAAGATGCCGGCGTAAAGCTGCCGGCATCGCGCGCTGGGCCCCCCCAAGTTGGGAAGCAGCCACGAGAGAGCGCCCGCGGCCTTCAGCAGGCGCGACGACAGCCCGCTGAAATGCGGGCCGAAGCGCCACCTGCTGTCGAGTACAAGGCCCAGATATTTCATCTGGGCCTTCACCTCAATCCTGACGCCCTCCACGAAGATGTGGGCGTCAGGTGGTGGGTGGCGCTGCCGAGGGCCGTGGAAGAACACGGCCTCGGTCTTGTGCAGCGCCACCGTTAAACCGAGGCGGCGGAGCCGCCCCGCGACCAAGGATCCGCCCGCCGAGGCCAGGTTGGCCGCCTCTCTGAAACTCTCCCCCCGGGCGGTGAGGAGAGTGTCATCCGCGTAGCAGATGACACTCGTGCCTCGGAGGAGAGTTCCCCGCAGGAGCCAATCATAGCCGACGTTCCAGAGGAGAGGTCCTAAGACAGACCCCTGTGGAACGCCGGCCTCAGCGGCGTACCGCCGGACCCGGCCAGTCCTGTCTACCAGGAGGATCGCCCGATCCTCCAGGTAGCTGGCCAGCAGACTGCGCATATACCGAGGCACTCCGTGGAATCGGAGCGCCTCGAGGATGGTGCAGTGGGGAACGGAGTTGAAGGCGTTGGCAATGTCGAATGACACAGCCAACAATCCGTCCCCCGCATCCATCGCCTCCTTCACCTGCCCCTTAAGGCAGGCCAGCGCGTCCACCGTGGACCGCTCAGCCCGAAACCCGAACTGAGCGTCCGACAAGTCCGGCCCGATACGCCGCAGATGGCCCTTTAGGCGGGCAGCGATTATCCCCTCGAACATTTTACCGACCTCATCGAGCAGAACGATGGGCCGGTATGCCGAGGGGGAGTCTGCTGGGCGGCCCTCCTTGCGGAGGAGGCACAGCTGCCCCTCCTTCCACGGTTTCGGGAACCTCCCAGACGCAATGCATGCGCTGAAGAGGTCCCGAAACCTCTCCTCCATTTGAGTGGCGGCGATCGCCACCACTCTTGCCGGGACACCGTCGGGGCCCGGAGCTGTCTTCTTGGCGCGGATATGGACAATCGCCGCGCCAAGTTCCGACTCCGTGACCGGAGGGGCCTCTTCTTCCTCCTCAGCTGGCGGAGCTGTCCCGAGCGGGGGGTCCATCACTGGTGGGGTGAAGTTGTCCCTGCACGGAAACAGGGACTGAACCACCCCATCCAGAAACGAGGGCTCGAGGGTCTCGGCCACGGGGGGACCAAAGGGGCGCAGTTTGTTGCGCGCCGCCTTGTACGGTCTCCCGAAGGGGTCGTTGTCGAGACCCTCCAGCATCTCCGCTCTCCCCGAGTCTCTGGCGGCGGCGATGGCTCGGTCGAGGACCATTTTCGCCTCCAAGTACACCTCATAGAGGTGGTCCCCGACAGCCACATCCCGTCGACGCCGCCGCCGACTCCGCGTGTAGGCCCTCCTTGCCTCCACACACGCCGCTCGAAGCTCCGCCAGCTCCGCCGACCACCAGTACACGGCGCGTTTTGGTAGTGGTCGGCGAGACCGAGGCATGCTGGAGTTGCATACCTCGGTCAGAGACTCCCTGAGGTGCCCCGCCACGGTGTCCACGTCCAGGCCGGCGGAAGACGGCGAAAGCCAGTCCTGGACGAACGCCGCCTCCCGCGCTGCCTCCCTGTCCAGGCGGGTGAGAGCCCACCGTGGGAACGGTGACGGCCCCGAGCGGGGCCGCGTCGCTCCGGGGCCACTGGTGGAGATGTCGAAACGCACGTAGCGGTGGTCTGACAAAGTCTCCACCAGGTCCACCCGCCAGTTCAGCACGCGCGCGGCTAACGCAGGGGTGGCGAAAGTGACGTCCACTATTGACCCACCCTGCCGCCGCACGCATGTCTGGACGCTTCCTCTGTTCAAGAGGGAGAGTCCAGAGGAGGCCGCCCACATTTCCACCGCCCGCCCGCGGGCGTCGGTGGCCGGGTTGCCCCAGGTCACAGACTTGGCGTTCAGGTCTCCCAGCACGGAGACCTGACGCGGCGCCGCCCTGCCGACCACGGCGGCCAGGACTCCGAGAAAGTTCTCGAAGTCCTGAAGAGGGCGGTTTGGGGAGAAATACACGCCCACAAGGGCGAAGTCTCCCCACGCGGCGGCCACGTATCCCGGTCCCTTCTCTAATAGCGAGAGGGGAGGGGAGTCTGTGGAAGACCGCGCCGCTAGTGCCACCGAGCCGTCCTCGTCACCCAGCCAGCTGCCGGGGATCGAGTAGGGCTCGGCGACCACCGCTACGTTCACCAACCACTCGGCCATGACCTGCACTACCAGGTCCTGGGCCGCTCTGCAGTGGTTGGTGTTCGTCTGGAGGATGCGGTAGTCGGAAATTGTTATTCCGACATCGCACCCCCCACCTCATTTACCGCCGCCACTGGAGCTACAGCGGCGACGACTGCGACGGCGGTGGCAACAGGGCGAACCTGCGCCGGCACCACGCCCTTCCTCACGGGGGGCTTGCAGCTCCTGCCCGTCATCCTGTGGTCCGCGGGGCGGCCACCGGCGGCACACGCCGCGCAGTGCGGCTTGGCGGCGGTGCAAGCGGCCCACCCGTGTCCCTCCTGACCGCATTGGAAGCACGTGCCTCCCCAGTCGGACTTGGAGGGACACGTGGCTCGGGTGTGGCCGACCGCGAAGCACTTGAAGCAGCGGACGGGCTGGTCTTCAAGCGCCCGGACCACAGCCGAGCTGAAGCCCACCAGCAGCCGTCCCTTGGTCGCTGCAAGGACGGCCCCAGCCGCGGCGACTGGGCACTCGACGCGGATGATGCCCAGGCCGCGGCGGCCAGGCCTGATGGCTCCACCCTTCACCGCGCCAGCGTCGCAGCCTCCAGCCGCCGCGACGGCCGCCACCACATCCTCCTTGGTGACCGAATCATCCAGATCGGCCACCTCCAAGGCTGCGGTCTTTATAGGCCTGGCAACCTTGGCCACATCTGCGATGACCTCTTGCAACTTTGTTGCGAAGAGGTCCGCATTTGTGCCGCGCTTCTCCCCCGAGAACTCGAAAATTCGAGCCCCGGTTAGAGTTCGGCGGCACTTGATGTTGCTGATCCCCAGCTGGGAGGGATCAGCATTAGTACGAGCCCGTCTTAGGACGGACTCGTACGTTTCCCCACGCTCCGCGGCCTCCGGGGTGATGGTCACCACGACGGCCGCGGTTTTAGGAGGAACCAGCTTCCTCCCGCCGGCAACCTAACCTAACCTAACCTAACCTAACCTAACCTAACCTAACCTTTTTTTTTTTTTTTTTTTTTTTTTTTTTTTTTTTTTTTTTTTTTTTTTTTTTTTTTTGTCGCTGAGAAATGCTTTATGCATCCCCGGCTCGTGGGGGACGAGTCGGGGTATGTGGGACTCCCTGTCCTAGTGACAGTATACCCACTAAAACTCAGCGGTGTTCCCGCATCGCCGTGATGGGAGGGTCATGGGAAACCGGCTCAGCCTTTACATCCACGACCCTCCCGGCGCATGCCCGCCTAGCTGGCGGGCCCCGCATGCCCCCCGGGTTGGGGGGCTACGGGAATGGCCGGGAACACCTGGCCATTCCCGTCCGGCACTGGTGGAGGCCTGTGCGATACAGGCAAGGGTGCCCCCGCACCCGTTGCCTGCTGGCCTCCACCTGGGAGGAGTCGAAGATGACTATCGTACTGACGTCTTCTTCGACCCCTCCTCCGCCTTCGGAGCGGCGCCTCGGCAGGGTCGTCCTCCCGAGCGCGGTCCGCCGCCTCGGCCCTCGCGCCACAGTCGCGGCACGACGGCGTCTCCTCCCGTCCGATACGGTGCAGGTACGATCCGAAGCAACCGTGTCCGGACAGCACCTGCACGAGACGGAAGGAGAGGAACCCGTGCGGACGCTCGAGCCAGTCTCGCAGCACTGGCCCAATCGCGTCGAGGGTTCGGCGGCCGAAGGCTGCGGTGGCGAGGTCCCCCGTCCAATGGACGACGATGGCGTCCCTCGCCTCCCGCCGGACGGCCTCCCGCTCTTCTGGAGCCGAGCGAACGCCCCTCGCTTTTCGCTCCGCCGTCCACTCATACACTCTGGCGAGCACCCACGCCTCGAGTTCCCAAGGAGGGGTGCTGGCCAGAGCGCATGCTGCCGCATAGCCCACCGTGCGGTAGGCCCGCGCCGCACGCTGGGCTATGGCCCTTTGAGGTGCCCGCAAGGCCGCGGCGTTCTCTCGTCTGTGGAGGGACTCCTCCCAGATAGGAGCCCCGTAGAGGGCCATGCTCCTCAAGATGCCGGCGTAAAGCTGCCGGCATCGCGCGCTGGGCCCCCCCAGGTTGGGAAGCAGCCACGAGAGAGCGCCCGCGGCCTTCAGCAGGCGCGACGACAGCCCGCTGAAATGCGGGCCGAAGCGCCACCTGCTGTCGAGTACAAGGCCCAGATATTTCATCTGGGCCTTCACCTCAATCCTGACGCCCTCCACGAAGATGTGGGCGTCAGGTGGTGGGTGGCGCTGCCGAGGGCCGTGGAAGAACACGGCCTCGGTCTTGTGCAGCGCCACCGTTAAACCGAGGCGGCGGATCCGCCCCGCGACCAAGGATCCGCCCGCCGAGGCCAGGTCGGCCGCCTCTCTGAAACTCTCCCCCCGGGCGGTGAGGAGAGTGTCATCCGCGTAGCAGACGACACTCGTGCCTCGGAGGAGAGTTCCCCGCAGGAGCCAATCATAGCCGACGTTCCAGAGGAGAGGTCCTAAGACAGACCCCTGTGGAACGCCGGCTTCAACGGCGTACCGCCGGACTCGGCCAGTCTTGTTTACCAGGAGGATCGCCCGATCCTCCAGGTAGCTGGCCAGCAGACTGCGCATGTACCGAGGCACTCCGTGGAATCGGAGCGCCTCGAGGATGGTGCAGTGGGGAACGGAGTTGAAGGCGTTGGCAATGTCGAATGACACAGCCAACAATCCGTCCCCCGCATCCATCGCCTCCTTCACCTGCCCCTTAAGGCAGGCCAGCGCGTCCACCGTGGACCGCTCAGCCCGAAACCCGAACTGAGCGTCCGACAAGTCCGGCCCGATACGCCGCAGATGGCCCTTCAGGCGGGCAGCGATTATCCCCTCGAACATTTTACCGACCTCATCGAGCAGAACGATGGGCCGGTATGCCGAGGGGGAGTCTGCTGGGCGGCCCTCCTTGCGGAGGAGGCACAGCTGCCCCTCCTTCCACGGTTTCGGGAACCTCCCAGACGCAAGGCATGCGCTGAAGAGGTCCCGAAACCTCTCCTCCATTTGAGTGGCGGCGATCGCCACCACTCTTGCCGGGACACCGTCGGGGCCCGGAGCTGTCTTCTTGGCGCGGATATGGAGAATCGCCGCGCCAAGTTCCGACTCCGTGACAGGAGGGGCCTCCTCTTCCTCCTCAGCTGGCGGAGCTGTCCCAAGCGGGGGGTCCATCACTGGTGGGGTGAAGTTGTCCCTGCACGGAAACAGGGACCGAACCACCCCATCCAGAAACGAGGGCTCGAGGGTCTCGGCAACGGGGGGACCAAAGGGGCGCAATTTGTTGCGCGCCGCCTTGTACGGTCTCCCGAAGGGGTCGTTGTCGAGACCCTCCAGCATCTCCGCTCTCCCCGAGTCTCTGGCGGCGGCGATGGCTCGGTCGAGGACCATTTTCGCCTCCAAGTACACCTCATAGAGGTGGTCCCCGACAGCCACATCCCGTCGACGCCGCCGCCGACTCCGCGTGTAGGCCCTCCTTGCCTCCACACACGCCGCTCGAAGCTCCGCCAGCTCCGCCGACCACCAGTACACGGCGCGTTTTGGTAGTGGTCGGCGAGACCGAGGCATGCTGGAGTTGCATACCTCGGTCAGAGACTCCCTGAGGTGCCCCGCCACGGTGTCCACGTCCAGACCGGCGGAAGACGGCGAAAGCCAGTCCTGGACGAACGCCGCCTCCCGCGCTGCCTCCCTGGCCAGGCGGGTGAGAGCCCACCGTGGGAACGGTGACGGCCCCGAGCGGGGCCGCGTCGCTCCGGGGCCACTGGTGGAGATGTCGAAACGCACGTAGCGGTGGTCTGACAAAGTCTCCACCAGGTCCACCCGCCAGTTCAGCACGCGCGCGGCTAACGCAGGGGTGGCGAAAGTGACGTCCACTATTGAGCCACCCTGCCGCCGCACGCATGTCCGGACGCTTCCTCTGTTCAAGAGGGAGAGTCCAGAGGAGGCCGCCCACATTTCCACCGCCCGCCCGCGGGCGTCGGTGGCCGGGTTGCCCCAGGTCACAGACTTGGCGTTCAGGTCTCCCAGCACGGAGACCTGACGCGGCGCCGCCCTGCCGACCACGGCGGCCAGGACTCCGAGAAAGTTCTCGAAGTCCTGAAGAGGGCGGTTTGGGGAGAAATACACGCCCACAAGGGCGAAGTCTCCCCACGCGGCGGCCACGTATCCCGGTCCCTTCTCTAATAGCGAGAGGGGAGGGGAGTCTGTGGAAGACCGCGCCGCTAGTGCCACCGAGCCGTCCTCGTCACCCAGCCAGCTGCCGGGGATCGAGTAGGGCTCGGCGACCACCGCTACGTTCACCAACCACTCGGCCATGACCTGCACTACCAGGTCCTGGGCCGCTCTGCAGTGGTTGGTGTTCGTCTGGAGGATGCGGTAGTCGGAAATTGTTATTCCGACATCGCACCCCCCACCTCATTTACCGCCGCCACTGGAGCTACAGCGGCGACGACTGCGACGGCGGTGGCAACAGGGCGAACCTGCGCCGGCACCACGCCCTTCCTCACGGGGGGCTTGCAGCTCCTGCCCGTCATCCTGTGGTCCGCGGGGCGGCCACCGGCGGCACACGCCGCGCAGTGCGGCTTGGCGGCGTTGCAAGCGGCCCACCCGTGTCCCTCTTGCCCGCATTGGAAGCACGTGCCTCCCCAGTCGGACTTGGAGGGACACGTGGCTCGGGTGTGGCCGACCGCGAAGCACTTGAAGCAGCGGACGGGCTGGTCTTCAAGCGCCCGGACCACAGCCGAGCTGAAGCCCACCAGCAGCCGTCCCTTGGTCGCTGCAAGGACGGCCCCAGCCGCGGCGACTGGGCACTCGACGCGGATGATGCCCAGGCCGCGGCGGCCGGGCCTGATGGCTCCACCCTTCACCGCGCCAGCGTCGCAGCCTCCAGCCGCCGCGACGGCCGCCACCACATCCTCCTTGGTGACCGAATCATCCAGATCGGCCACCTCCAAGGCTGCGGTCTTTATAGGCCTGGCAACCTTGGCCACATCTGCGATGACCTCTTGCAGCTTTGTTGCGAAGAGGTCCGCATTTGTGCCGCGCTTCTCCCCCGAGAACTCGAAAATTCGAGCCCCGGTTAGAGTTCGGCGGCACTTGATGTTGCTGATCCCCAGCTGGGAGGGATCAGCATTAGTACGAGCCCGTCTTAGGACGGACTCGTACGTTTCCCCACGCTCCGCGGCCTCCGGGGTGATGGTCACCACGACGGCCGCGGTTTTAGGAGGAACCAGCTTCCTCCCGCCGGCCTTTTTGGCTGGAGGACCAGTCGCCGCGCTGGCGGGCTTGGGAGCCGACTTTTTGCCCTTTTTTCCTTTCTTGACCACTTCCGTCCACGGCTGGTTGGACGGGGTGGTGGAGGGAAGAAGGGCGTCTTCCTCCTGTGGGTTCTGGGAGGCTGCTGGAGCGGCAGAGGACCCAGACGCTCCCTCCGCGCTTGTGGTGGGGGCATGAGGAGCCGCCTTGGTCCTCTTGCCCTTGCCTTTGCCCTTGGCGGGCTGGGCATCCGATGCTGGGCCTGCTACAGGCGCAGGTTCCGGCTCCTTCGGCGGTGGACGCTTGTCCGCCGCTAGCGGCGGGCGCAGCCGCTTTTCCGGCAGGAGCCGGTCCTCGATGCCTGCGAAGCAGGCCCGGATGAAGGCCCTCTCCTCCATCACCACTCCGCGAATGGTGGCCTCAAGGCTAGCGGTTGAGGAGGTGGAGCCTCCTACCACCGGACCTGGGGCGGATTGGGCAGGCCTGGCCGTGGCCTCAGCCAGCTTCTGGTGCAGCTGGCTGACCTCCGCCTGCAGGCGATCCACCTTCGCCTGCAGCTGCCGCGTCTCGTCCGTGGCCGTGCGCTTGACCAGCTCTGTCACGATGCCGTGCATGCTGGCGGCACGGCATTTGAGGGCCTTCTGGAAGGTCCCCTTCAAATTGGAGGACTTTGAGGCGACCTCCAGGACCTCCTCCCTATCCTCCTGCGCCATGCGCTCCAGTTCCGCCAAGGAGTGGTCAGCATACAGCACACTGGATGCGCCGTAGCCAGCCCTCGCCCTGGCAGCTTGCGCCTGCTGCTCCTTGGCGGCGAACCTAACCTAACCTAACCTAACCTTTTTTTTTTTTTTTTTTTTTTCCGGGGTGGAAAATCCTCATGGATGTCCTCCGCCCTGGGGCGGGCGGAGGGGTCTGTCAGACTCTTACTGACTAAAAACCACCCCGGTGTTCCAACTCACACCTACGCCGGGGGTCGCGGGAACTTGAAATCTTCCGCAACCCCCGGCTGGTGCCGGCCCGCCACTGCGGGCCTCCTCGCGGGTCAGGGGGGGGAGTGAGGTGTTTGACTCCCCCCGCGACGTCTCAGAGGGGCGCGCGTGGAACACTACGCGCCGCCACCTCGGGTCCTGATGTGTGGGGGGCGACGGACGTCCCCGAGTCCGTCACCCCTGGACCCATTTAGGGGGGCTGGAAGAGGGCGTTATCCGCCCTCCGCCGACGCCCGGTGCGCCTGCTGCGGGCCGGGTGAGTGGACGAGATCTCCCTCTCCCTTTCCGCAGCCTCCTTCTGCGAGACGACTGTCTCACAGTAGGAAACCACCGCGTCCCAGGACTCGCCGCCGCCGACCATCGCATTCACTACGGCCGGCAGCGACAAGTCACTGCCTACTTCTGAGATGAGGGCACGGCGCGGCTCCTCCCAAGCGGCACACTCTGCCAGCGTATGCCGCGCCGTGTCCTCCCGGCAGTCGACGCAGTGGTGACACCGGGCGTCCGGCTCCCTGTTTATGCGACACAGGTACTTCCCGAAGCAACCATGCCCCGAGAGCACCTGCGTCACCCGAAACGACAGGGAGCCGTGCCTCCTCCCGAGCCAGCGGTCGAGCACCGGCCGGACCGCCTCGACGATGTCGAGGCCGGCGGTAGGGCGTGAAAGCCTGTCCCGCCATTCCGCCACCAGGACCTCGCGAAGCTGAGACCGATGCAGCTCCATGTGTCGCTGCATCGGTCGCTCGCCCCGCGCCCTCGCTTCCTCGCGCCACCGATACGATGACGCGAGTACTTTCGCCTCTAGGTCCCAGGGCGGGGATCCGGCCAGTGCACAAGCCGCCTCGTAGGAGATCGTGCGATACCCTCTGATGACTCTGACGGCCATCGCCCTCTGCGGCTTGCGCATTACGGCGATGCTACCGGCCGTCAGGTCAGCAGCCCAGATCGGGGCCCCGTAAAGGGCCATCGATCGCACGATCCCCACGTAGAGCCGCCTACAAGCGGCGCTCGGGCCCCCCAGATTGGGAAGCAGCGTTGATAGCGCCCCAGCGGCGCCCAGCAACTTGGGCGCCAGCCGTCGGAAGTGGGGCCCGAAGTCCCACCGGCTGTCGAGCACCAATCCTAGGTACTTCATGGTGGACTCGACAGCGATCCGAGCCCCCCCGACCACGATGTGTGAGCCGGGTGACGGCGCCCGCCGGGGGCCATGAAACACCATGGCCTCCGACTTGCTGAGGGCCACCTCCAGGCCTAGGCGACGTATGCGGCCCACCACATGTGAGACCGCAGCCGTCGCCAACAACGCTGCCTCCCTGTGCGAGCTCCCCCGGGCAGTGACCAGCGTGTCGTCCGCATAACACGTCAGGTCTACCCCGGCACCGAGCTCGCCCCTCAGCACCCAGTCGTACCCGATGTTCCACAGGAGCGGGCCTAAAACCGAGCCCTGTGGAACACCGCACGACATGCGGCGCTGGTTTCCGCCATCACGTCCCATATAGGTGACACACCTCTCCGACAGATAAGCCCCAACGATGTGGCGGAGGTAGGGAGGCACCCCATGATACCGCAGTGCCTCCCGAATACAACTCCAGGGCAGGGTGTTGAAGGCGTTGGAAATGTCCAAGGACACCGCCAACATCACCCCGCCCCGGGACACCGCTTCCTCCGCCAGGACTCTTACCCGCGACACAGCGTGGATCGTGGAGCGCCCATGCCGAAACCCGAACTGACTGTCGTCCAGGTCCGGCCCCTCTCTGCACAAGTGGCCGACGAGGCGGGCTGCGATTATCCGCTCAAACAGCTTGCCCACCTCGTCAAGCAGCACTATGGGCCGGTACGCGGACGGCGAGTCCGCAGGGCGCCCCGCCTTCCTGAGCAGGACCAGACGACCAGATTTCCACAAAGTGGGAAACTGGCCCCGCTCAAGGCACGCTGTGTAGAGTCCTCTCAGTTGGGGCTCAAGCTCCTTCAGAGCGAGGGCTAGCACGCAGCCGTGGATCCCGTCGGGCCCCGGAGCCACGTTCTTGGCCCGGAGCCGCATCACGGCTGCCCTCATCTCTGCCTGTGTCACCTCTGGGACGCTGATGGCGTTCTCCTCTGTAGACTCTGCGGCTGTGGGCAAAGCCATCGGCGGCGGAGTATGCTCCGCTCTCGCCGGGAAGAGGGCTGCGACCACCTCCTCCAGCAGCTCGGGTTGGAGACTCTCCGTAAGTGGAGGCGCCGCGGCTCGAAGTTTCCCTCGGACCGCGCGATAAGGGCGCCCCCACGGATCCCCGTCTAGAGTCTCCAACATCTCCTCCCTGGCTCGCGTCCTCGACTCACCGATGGCCAGCCACAGAGTCTGCTTGGCCGCGCGGTACACCTCATACAGCGCGGCCTCTTCGTCAGGGACCCGACGACGTCTCCTCCGGTACCGGATGTACTGGCGTCTAACCGCCACGCACGCGACGCGCATCTGCGCGATCTCGGCGGTCCACCAGTACACCTGGCGCCTTGCGGACTGTGCGTGGACCCGGGGCATGGACGCGTCGCAAATTTGCGTCATCGCCCCGCGGAACCACAGCGCCTCCTGCTCGACGTCGACGGGTCCGGTCGTTGCCGACTCCCGGCTCCAGGCCTGGACAATAGCGGCCTCCTCGAGAAGCTCCCTGTCAATGCGCTTACGCGCCCAGCGCGGACCGTCCGGTCGCGGGGCCAGTGGACTGCGGCCGCCGGCGGTCTGGGTGGAGACGTCGAAACGGATGTATCGGTGATCCGACAACGTCTCCACCTCCACGGCGACACGCCAGTCGCGGACACGGCTCGCGACAGCGGGGCTAGCGAACGAGACGTCCACTATAGACCCGCCCCGCTGCCGCACGCACGTGTGGACCGAGCCCCGATTTAGGACGGTCAAGCCAGTCGTGACCGCCCACTCCTCCAACACCTCGCCCCTAGCATCGGTCACAGGGGATCCCCACGCCTCAGACTTGGCGTTGAGATCCCCCAGCAACAGCACCGGGCGAGGGTGGAGTCGGCCCACGACGGCACCCAACTCGACAAGGAACCTCTCGAAGTCGGCGAGACTCTTGTTGGGCGAAAAATACGCACCAACCGTGCCAATGCCGTCCGCGAGGACGGCTACCCAGCCGTGACCTCGGGACGGGTTGACAAGAGCCCCGCCAATGATGGCCACCAAACCGTCCAAGTCTCCCACCCAGTTATCCCTGGGGGGGACAAAATACGGTTCGGCGACCACAGCCACGTGAATCGACCACTCTGCCATGCTCTGGAGCAAGAGATCCTGAGCTCTAGCAGAGTGGTTGATATTGCCCTGGAGGAAATGGTACAGCGCCATTAAGCGCAATCCATTCCCTCCGCACCATTCCTAGGCCGGGAGTCGGCCGAAGGGCAGCCAGGCTGCGGGGGGGGTAAAGAGCCCCCGGCAGCCTTGGCAGCCCCTCTCTTCTTCTTTGTGGCGGGTGCGCCACAGGCCTTTCCGCCCGCTCTGTGTCCGGCGGGCCTCCCCGCAGCTGTACAGAGGCTGCAGTTTGGCTCCGCGGAACACTGGGCCGCCTTGTGGCCGGCCTGACCGCAGCGATAGCACTGCTCGCTGCGGTCTATTTCAGCGGTGCACCGTGCCCTGACATGCCCAATGTCGAGGCAACGGTAGCACCGCAAGGCCTTGGGTTGCAGCTGCTTCACCCTCGCTGCCACCCACCCCACCAAAAGACGCCCAGCGTCGGCGACTTTGTTCGCCGCCGCCACCGGGCACCGCACCCAGATCGCGCCGAGCCCGGACGCATCGACGCGAACTTCCCCCGAACGGACGTCTTCGGGCGGACATCCACCGGAACGGGCGATGGCCGCCACGACCTCAGCCGGAGTTGTCGAGTCGTCCAGCCCGTCGACGCGCAGTTCCGCGGTCTTCATCGGCCTGGACACCCGAACGTCCTCCGGATTGAGGACCTCCCTCAGCTTGGCGGCCAGGACGTCCGCCCTTTCGCCACTAGAGGCACCCGACACCTCAAGCAGTCGCGCCCCCGTAATCGCCTGCCTCACTCTGAGGCCAGACGGTATACCAAGGTCGGGGAACGCGACTTTGGCTTTTGCCTCTGTCAGGACCGCCTTATAAGAGACACCCCTTTCGGCGGCTCCGGGCTGCAGCGTAATAACTACAGCCGCGGAGCGTGGGGCTCTCACCCTAGGCGGCCCTTGAGCCTTCTTGGGTACCTGTGCCGGTGCTCCAGCGGGTACCGGTGGTGGCGGCGCCGTCTTCTTCTTTCGACGGCCCTTCTTTACCACCGTCGTCCAGGATTCCGCGGTGGACCCGGACGCGTTCGCCGAGAGAGCGGTCGCCGGTGGCGCGGCCGTCCGGGAAGTGGACGCGGACGTGCCCCCTGCAGGCTTTTTGGTCTGCGTGGGACCTGGCTTAGCGGGCTCCTCCTTCCTTCTCCTATCCGCAGCGAGCGGTGGCCGGAGAGTCACTGCTGGGAGGAGCCTCGACTCCAGGCCCTGCAGACGGGCATTCATCATACCCCCACACTGCAGCATGCAGATGCGAACGATCTTCTCGATCTCTGCATCTGCAGGTGCGGGGGTACGGACCGATGACGAGGCCGACGACGGGGCCGGCGGTGTCAAGGTAACGACGACGGGAGCGGAACCGGTGGCCGCAGGACGCCTCTGCTGCCATTCCGCCCTCTGCGCGGCAAGCTCCCGCTTGAGGTCCTCCAGCTCAGACCTGAGACGGCTGTTCTCCTCCCACAGCTTCGCCGTCTCGTCTGAGCTTGTGCGACTTAGGAGGACCCCAACTGCCTCCTTGATGTCGCCAGCCGCCTCCTTCAGAGCGCGCGTGAACGTGCCCTTCAGGCTGCCAGACTTTGTGGCAACCTTCATAACGACGTCCACGCCGTCCAAAACTTGGCGACTCAGCGCCACCGCCGACATGCTCCCTCCGGTAGCCGCCTGAGCAGAGCGTCGCTCTCGGGCCAGTCGCGCCATTTCGCTGACCTCGTCAGCCGCCACCGCCTTCCGCTGCATCCGCTTTGCGGAGCTCGCCTCCGCCTTGTTACTTTGCAGCAACAGTGGGGACGCAGCGGAGTCTTCGCCCGGGGTCCCCTCACTCTCTGCGCTCCCCATCTGCATCGGTACCGGCGTAGCGGGCCGCAAGAAGCGACCCCTCAAGTTACGGTCCGGTAACCGACGCCTCCCCCTCTGCGCGGTACCAAATTTTGGTCCCGACAGGTCCTCCTCCTCGGAAGACAGCTCGCTGCGCGAGCGCTTCCCTCCCAGCTGCGTGTCCTGGTCGGACAGTCGGTCCTTTTCCGGACATGAGCCTCCTCGGCTGTTGTTGCCGTCAACGACGGCAAGCGGCTTTTTTGCGTCGCACAGGCGCTCCAGGCTAACCCGGAGCTCCTTTTCTTGCGACGCAAGTTTTGGTTGACGAAGGTCGGCGGTGGTCTGCCGGCCTACGGGACTAGTGGTGCCCCCCCCAGATACGGTGGGGCTGCCTTCCGTAGAAGGGCGGGATTGTACCTCCTTGAGGAGGTTGCCCGCCTGGGGATTTTTTCCAGTAGCCTTCATTTTTCATTTTGTCCTTTTTAAGGGTGAGGTCCCTTTTCGCGCTAGCGACCGGATAACCCTCCGGCCATTCATCCCCTCGGCACGCTAGACCTTGGGATTGGGACTCCCTAATGTACGCCAACTCACCTCCCTCTGTAAGCAGAGGGGGGAGTAGACGTACGACCTACTGTAGCCCGGTTCCCTTCACCGACCATCATGGATGATCGGTGATTGGAACCATGACCCTTCCCCGTTTGTTGAGAATTCGCCGCCAGCCCCAAGTGTCCACCAAAACCTGGTGGGCACTTGGAGCCGACGTTGCCCAGGGTGCGCCACGGGGAGGCTTCTCAACATGCACCCCAACCTTTTTTTTTTTTTTTTTTTTTGTCGCTGAGAAATGCTTTATGCATGCCCGGCTCGTGGGGGACGAGTCGGGGTATGTGGGACTCCCTGTCCTAGTGACAGTATACCCACTAAAACTCAGCGGTGTTCCCGCATCGCCGTGATGGGAGGGTCATGGGAAACCGGCTCAGCCTTTACATCCACGACCCTCCCGGCGCATGCCCGCCTAGCTGGCGGGCCCCGCATGCCCCCCGGGTTGGGGGGCTACGGGAATGGCCGGGAACACCTGGCCATTCCCGTCCGACACTGGTGGAGGTCTGTGCGATACAGGCAAGGGTGCCCCCGCACCCGTTGCCTGCTGGCCTCCACCTGGGAGGAGTCGAAGATGACTATCGTACTGACGTCTTCTTCGACCCCTCCTCCGCCTTCGGAGCGGCGCCTCGGCAGGATCGTCCTCCCGAGCGCGCTCCGCCGCCTCCTTCTGGGACATGACGTTTTCGCAGAAGGAGGCGACTGCCGCCCAGGACCCCTCACTCGTCAGCATGGCGTTAACCAGGCCGGGGAGCGAGAGGTCCGGTCCGATCGCCGCGACGAGACTGCGGCGCGGCTCTGACCACGACGGGCACACCTCGAGTGTGTGTTGTGCCACGTCCTCCGCCGCGCCACAGTCGCGGCACGACGGCGTCTCCTCCCGTCCGATTCGGTGCAGGTACGATCCGAAGCAACCGTGTCCGGACAGCACCTGCACGAGACGGAAGGAGAGGAACCCGTGCGGACGCTCGAGCCAGTCTCGCAGGACTGGCCCAATCGCGTCGAGGGTTCGGCGGCCGAAGGCTGCGGTGGCGAGGTCCCCCGTCCAATGGACGACGATGGCGTCCCTCGCCTCCCGCCGGACGGCCTCCCGCTCTTCCGGGGCTGAGCGAACGCCCCTCGCTTTCCGCTCCGCCGTCCACTCATACACTCTGGCGAGCACCCACGCCTCGAGTTCCCAAGGAGGGGTACTGGCCAGAGCGCATGCTGCCGCATAGCCCACCGTGCGGTAGGCCCGCGCCGCCCGCTGGGCTATGGCCCTTTGAGGTGCCCGCAAGGCCGCGGCGTTCTCTCGTCTGTGAAGAGACTCCTCCCAGATAGGAGCCCCGTAGAGGGCCATGCTCCTCAAGATGCCGGCGTAAAGTTGCCGGCATCGCGCGCTGGGCCCCCCCAAGTTGGGAAGCAGCCACGAGAGAGCGCCCGCGGCCTTCAGCAGGCGCGACGACAGCCCGCTGAAATGCGGGCCGAAGCGCCACCTGCTGTCGAGTACAAGGCCCAGATATTTCATCTGGGCCTTCACCTCAATCCTGACGCCCTCCACGAAGATGTGGGCGTCAGGTGGTGGGTGGCGCTGCCGAGGGCCGTGGAAGAACACGGCCTCGGTCTTGTGCAGCGCCACCGTTAAACCGAGGCGGCGGATCCGCCCCGCGACCAAGGATCCGCCCGCCGAGGCCAGGTTGGCCGCCTCTCTGAAACTCTCCCCCCGGGCGGTGAGGAGAGTGTCATCCGCGTAGCAGATGACACTCGTGCCTCGGAGGAGAGTTCCCCGCAGGAGCCAATCATAGCCGACGTTCCAGAGGAGAGGTCCTAAGACAGACCCCTGTGGAACGCCGGCCTCAGCGGCGTACCGCCGGACCCGGCCAGTCCTGTCTACCAGGAGGATCGCCCGATCCTCCAGGTAGCTGGCCAGCAGACTGCGCATATACCGAGGCACTCCGTGGAATCGGAGCGCCTCGAGGATGGTGCAGTGGGGAACGGAGTTGAAGGCGTTGGCAATGTCGAATGACACAGCCAACAATCCGTCCCCCGCATCCATCGCCTCCTTCACCTGCCCCTTAAGGCAGGCCAGCGCGTCCACCGTGGACCGCTCAGCCCGAAACCCGAACTGAGCGTCCGACAAGTCCGGCCCGATACGCCGCAGATGGCCCTTTAGGCGGGCAGCGATTATCCCCTCGAACATTTTACCGACCTCATCGAGCAGAACGATGGGCCGGTATGCCGAGGGGGAGTCTGCTGGGCGGCCCTCCTTGCGGAGGAGGCACAGCTGCCCCTCCTTCCACGGTTTCGGGAACCTCCCAGACGCAAGGCATGCGCTGAAGAGGTCCCGAAACCTCTCCTCCATTTGAGTGGCGGCGATCGCCACCACTCTTGCCGGGACACCGTCGGGGCCCGGAGCTGTCTTCTTGGCGCGGATATGGACAATCGCCGCGCCAAGTTCCGACTCCGTGACCGGAGGGGCCTCTTCTTCCTCCTCAGCTGGCGGAGCTGTCCCGAGCGGGGGGTCCATCACTGGTGGGGTGAAGTTGTCCCTGCACGGAAACAGGGACTGAACCACCCCATCCAGAAACGAGGGCTCGAGGGTCTCGGCCACGGGGGGACCAAAGGGGCGCAGTTTGTTGCGCGCCGCCTTGTACGGTCTCCCGAAGGGGTCGTTGTCGAGACCCTCCAGCATCTCCGCTCTCCCCGAGTCTCTGGCGGCGGCGATGGCTCGGTCGAGGACCATTTTCGCCTCCAAGTACACCTCATAGAGGTGGTCCCCGACAGCCACATCCCGTCGACGCCGCCGCCGACTCCGCGTGTAGGCCCTCCTTGCCTCCACACACGCCGCTCGAAGCTCCGCCAGCTCCGCCGACCACCAGTACACGGCGCGTTTTGGTAGTGGTCGGCGAGACCGAGGCATGCTGGAGTTGCATACCTCGGTCAGAGACTCCCTGAGGTGCCCCGCCACGGTGTCCACGTCCAGGCCGGCGGAAGACGGCGAAAGCCAGTCCTGGACGAACGCCGCCTCCCGCGCTGCCTCCCTGTCCAGGCGGGTGAGAGCCCACCGTGGGAACGGTGACGGCCCCGAGCGGGGCCGCGTCGCTCCGGGGCCACTGGTGGAGATGTCGAAACGCACGTAGCGGTGGTCTGACAAAGTCTCCACCAGGTCCACCCGCCAGTTCAGCACGCGCGCGGCTAACGCAGGGGTGGCGAAAGTGACGTCCACTATTGAGCCACCCTGCCGCCGCACGCATGTCTGGACGCTTCCTCTGTTCAAGAGGGAGAGTCCAGAGGAGGCCGCCCACATTTCCACCGCCCGCCCGCGGGCGTCGGTGGCCGGGTTGCCCCAGGTCACAGACTTGGCGTTCAGGTCTCCCAGCACGGAGACCTGACGCGGCGCCGCCCTGCCGACCACGGCGGCCAGGACTCCGAGAAAGTTCTCGAAGTCCTGAAGAGGGCGGTTTGGGGAGAAATACACGCCCACAAGGGCGAAGTCTCCCCACGCGGCGGCCACGTATCCCGGTCCCTTCTCTAATAGCGAGAGGGGAGGGGAGTCTGTGGAAGACCGCGCCGCTAGTGCCACCGAGCCGTCCTCGTCACCCAGCCAGCTGCCGGGGATCGAGTAGGGCTCGGCGACCACCGCTACGTTCACCAACCACTCGGCCATGACCTGCACTACCAGGTCCTGGGCCGCTCTGCAGTGGTTGGTGTTCGTCTGGAGGATGCGGTAGTCGGAAATTGTTATTCCGACATCGCACCCCCCACCTCATTTACCGCCGCCACTGGAGCTACAGCGGCGACGACTGCGACGGCGGTGGCAACAGGGCGAACCTGCGCCGGCACCACGCCCTTCCTCACGGGGGGCTTGCAGCTCCTGCCCGTCATCCTGTGGTCCGCGGGGCGGCCACCGGCGGCACACGCCGCGCAGTGCGGCTTGGCGGCGGTGCAAGCGGCCCACCCGTGTCCCTCCTGACCGCATTGGAAGCACGTGCCTCCCCAGTCGGACTTGGAGGGACACGTGGCTCGGGTGTGGCCGACCGCGAAGCACTTGAAGCAGCGGACGGGCTGGTCTTCAAGCGCCCGGACCACAGCCGAGCTGAAGCCCACCAGCAGCCGTCCCTTGGTCGCTGCAAGGACGGCCCCAGCCGCGGCGACTGGGCACTCGACGCGGATGATGCCCAGGCCGCGGCGGCCAGGCCTGATGGCTCCACCCTTCACCGCGCCAGCGTCGCAGCCTCCAGCCGCCGCGACGGCCGCCACCACATCCTCCTTGGTGACCGAATCATCCAGATCGGCCACCTCCAAGGCTGCGGTCTTTATAGGCCTGGCAACCTTGGCCACATCTGCGATGACCTCTTGCAACTTTGTTGCGAAGAGGTCCGCATTTGTGCCGCGCTTCTCCCCCGAGAACTCGAAAATTCGAGCCCCGGTTAGAGTTCGGCGGCACTTGATGTTGCTGATCCCCAGCTGGGAGGGATCAGCATTAGTACGAGCCCGTCTTAGGACGGACTCGTACGTTTCCCCACGCTCCGCGGCCTCCGGGGTGATGGTCACCACGACGGCCGCGGTTTTAGGAGGAACCAGCTTCCTCCCGCCGGCCTTTTTGGCTGGAGGACCAGTCGCCGCGCTGGCGGGCTTGGGAGCCGACTTTTTGCCCTTTTTCCCTTTCTTGACCACTTCCGTCCACGGCTGGTTGGACGGGGTGGTGGAGGGAAGAAGGGCGTCTTCCTCCTGTGGGTTCTGGGAGGCTGCTGGAGCGGCAGAGGACCCAGACGCTCCCTCCGCGCTTGTGGTGGGGGCATGAGGAGCCGCCTTGGTCCTCTTGCCCTTGCCTTTGCCCTTGGCGGGCTGGGCATCCGATGCTGGGCCTGCTACAGGCGCAGGTTCCGGCTCCTTCGGCGGTGGACGCTTGTCCGCCGCTAGCGGCGGGCGCAGCCGCTTTTCCGGCAGGAGCCGGTCCTCGATGCCTGCGAAGCAGGCCCGGATGAAGGCCCTCTCCTCCATCACCACCCCGCGAATGGTGGCCTCAAGGCTAGCGGTTGAGGAGGTGGAGCCTCCTACCACCGGACCTGGGGCGGATTGGGCAGGCCTGGCCGTGGCCTCAGCCAGCTTCTGGTGCAGCTGGCTGACCTCCGCCTGCAGGCGATCCACCTTCGCCTGCAGCTGCCGCGTCTCGTCCGTGGCCGTGCGCTTGACCAGCTCTGTCACGATGCCGTGCATGCTGGCGGCACGGCATTTGAGGGCCTTCTGGAAGGTCCCCTTCAAATTGGAGGACTTTGAGGCGACCTCCAGGACCTCCTCCCTATCCTCCTGCGCCATGCGCTCCAGTTCCGCCAAGGAGTGGTCAGCGTACAGCACACTGGATGCGCCGTAGCCAGCCCTCGCCCTGGCAGCTTGCGCCTGCTGCTCCTTGGCGGCGACCCTCTCCTCCAGGTCTTGTTGGAGCTGCGCCCTCTTCGCCAGATTCAACTGGCGCTCGGCGTCCACCAAGCCCACACTGTGGGAAGAAGGCGCAGTAGAAGTCGAGGCCTTTCTAGACTTCGACTTCTTCTTCTCTGTAACGGACTCCGAGGAGCCCACGGACCTCTTCCGCTTAAAACGGTCGCTCTCGGACGCCGACGTGTCCATGACGGAGTCGTCGGAGTCCGACAACTCGTCTGGCCTTCTGAATAATGAGCTGGCCGCAGATGGTGCGCGGTCAGCTTCCGACACGTGGCCCTGAGAAGGGCCGGTGGGTTGGCCCTGAGAAGGGCCGGTGGGTTGGCCCTGAGAAGGGCCGGTGGGTTGGCCCTGAGAAGGGCCGGTGGGTTGGCCCTGAGAAGGGCCGGTGGGTTGGCCCTGAGAAGGGCCGGTGGGTTGGCCCTGAGAAGGGCCGTTGGGTTGGCCCTGAGAAGGGCCGTTGGGTTGGCCCTGAGAAGGGCCGTTGGGTTGGCCCTGAGAAGGGCCGTTGGGTTGGCCCTGAGAAGGGCCGTTGGGTTGGCCCTGAGAAGGGCCGTTGGGTTGGCCCTGAGAAGGGCCGTTGGGTTGGCCCTGAGAAGGGCCGTTGGGTTGGCCCTGAGAAGGGCCGTTTGAATCGCCCTGGGAGGGGCGATTCCGGATAAAACGGCCAGACGCATTACGCGCTGGCTTACTCGACATAGGGTTAAAATTCGACATGTTTGGGTTAAAATTCGACATTTGCGTAGACTCGACTGCTTGATGTCTACGAGTCACAGCGCACTTTAGCCACCGGTCTGCCACTCCGTTACGGTGGTCAGACACGGCGTTGCCCAGGGGATACTACGTGGAAGTATGCGCTGTGGGGGATCCCCCATGCACCCCAACCTAACCTAACCTAACCTAACCGAGTAACCGATTAAACATCGCACACAAAACATCAGCTCCGCGCAAAAAAATCCCCAAAAATAGACGCGTTGAGCTACGAGCGCAAAAAAGTTATCAGTGGAATTGTGTAGTGTCAGTGCGCCAGGATTCGTGTGGGCAAGTGTCTACCACCTCAGGATACCCAGCAGGCCCTCCAGAACTTCAGCGGCTAATATCTAAGCAAAGGTTTGTGGAGTCAGTTCACCAACAATAATACCGAGAGTCGCGGCAGAACTCTATCCAGCAACATCAGGATCAGGAGAATCCGATCAGCAGGTTGGGAGTTATTAAGGTGCGAAAATCGTTAAAATACGTGAAAACACGTGGGTTTTGGGAGAAAACCAACCTCACTTTTCCCCCACGTGTTTCTAATACACGAGGCGTGACGTACCGACAGCCATCCCAGCCACTACTGGAGACTCCGAAGCCGTCCCGAAGAATCTGCCTTCAGACCAGCGACCAGCGTGACGACTCCACGACCCATCACCAGGTTAGCCCCGAGGGAACTCCTCAACCCTTAGCCCTAACCCTCCCGAGATTGGACTCATCCGACTTGGACCTTCAGGACCTTGTCTGAGCCATTAAGGGTCCCCTCACCCCTACCCCCACCCCTTCAGTCACCCCCCTCCAACTTTCTTTATTTCCCCCACCCATATCCCCTCCACTTAAGACCCGTAAGGTTACCCCTCCATTTTTACCCCCCCCCCCCCCCTCCACCAAAAGTCACCCCCACGAACATCCCCCCCCCCCAACCCCCGCCTTCACCCCCCCTCTATAGTCTCCCCACGAAACCTCCCCCTCCCCCGCCCCTCACCCCTATTTGGGATACCTCACCCCCCCGCGGGCTAACTTTGCTCCCGTTGGAGCTGGAAAGCCGAGATTGAGCTCAAACGAAAGGGCGAGACAAGCTCTCAAATCTGGCCCCAAGCGAAACCTCAAAAAAAACCCCACACACGCGGCGACACGCGGCGCCACAGAATTCCACTGAGGACCACCATCAGCGCCCATATAGAGCTCAGCCCATCGAGCTCTAGCAATTGTCGGGCTCCTCATCGGACAGCAGACGCAGACCATCAGCGGAACATCCGTGAGTCCATCGCCTATATAAATACACAGGCTAGTCATAGTTTATCTATTTTTAGAAATACTCATAACTAACGATAACCTTAAATAGTTTGCATGTTTCCAGTCTTTATAACTCATAAACTCATCTCCCCTCAAACCTAAATAAAAAAAAAAAAAAATATCTTCCAATGTCTTCAAAACAGTCCTCCGTCTCCACCACGTCCACCACCTCCCGCAAAATGACCACGGAGGCCGCAAAAGCCCCAAAATCCCTAAGGGAAAGGGTTCTTAACAAAAATATAACCCAATCTGCAGCCTCAGAGTCGGCGCGGTCGTCGTCAAAGCCCCAGGTGTCGAAGGCAGCGTCGGAACCGGACGTGACGAGCAGGACACCGCTGCTGCCACCGGTACCTGTACCTGTCCCGGACATAGTCATCAACTGGGAACAGTGTGGCATCTCCCCCCCCTACGTGAGAGTCTCGGATGACGAAAGCTCGGTGGCATCGTCTATCAGCCAAGCCGACCGCTCCGCCAGAGGACGGCCGAGCCTTTTATACCGAACGTCGAGAGGCACAGGGGTGGAGATGGACATGGCCACCAAGGAGGCAAACGAGCTCCTTCAGAAGGGAAAGGACGCTTTGGAGGCAGCCGGAAACATGAAGCGAGAGTGCAAGGCGACAGCCCACGAGTGCCTCCAGGGCCTGTACGAGACGGCCCTGTCATTGGCGGACTCAAGATCCCGCCATAAGTACAACCTCGAGAAGGAGCGCTCTCGACACGCACAAGAGCTTGTGCGGGTCGAGAGAGCTCACACACGAGAGTTGATGGGATTTAAAGTCGACCTCTCGCTCATGCAGACGGACGTCTCGGAAACAAAAAAAGAGGCGAAAGGGATCCGGGAATGGCTCGGTCAAGAAACCCTTGATGCCTTCAAGGGCATCAAGGAGGTTAAAGACGAAGTTGCGGCCGCGAGCCATAAGAACATCCAAGAGCACGAGAAGACAAGGCAGGGAAGCGTCCGAGCCCCGGGGGATCCCAAGTGGGATTCAATGGGGGCCGGCCTTTCACGCCTTGACACGAACATCAGCAGCGTGTCCAACCAGCTGGACGTGCTCCGTCAGGCCATCGACAGGATTAAAGAAGACCTCAACCGACCAACTTGCAAGGAAACGGACCCGAGTAGCCAAGAGGACCCAGAATTACTCACCCTCATCACAAAGGCCATAGAAGACGAAACGAAAAAGATTATCGCACACATTCAGGCCATCGCCAACAGGCCTGTAGCATCCCCCCCCAAACCACAACCTCCCATTAACTTCACACACCACCTCAAGCCCATCTCAGAAAGGCTGGAGATCGTCTCGGCAGACCTCCGAGTATTGCGAGATAAAGAGCCACCCATCCAGGCGCCCCCGGCGCTGAATCTGGAGGCGGAACTCGCAGTCGGGGAGGTAAAAAAGACTCTCCAGGATATCCGGAAGGGGGTAGCGGACCTGGGCAAAACGGACAAAACGCCCCAACAGCAGCAGGGCCCCAAAACTTTTGCCCAGGTCACCAGTATACCCAAACCACCAACACAGCCCAATCACACCCTGATCGTCTCGTCCACGAATCCCCAGCACACTGGAGATAACGTGATCGAGAGGATCAGGTCTGCCCTGGACCTCAAAGAGAGTGGAGCCCGCGTCGACACGGTTAGAAAAGCGCGGAACCAGAAAGTGGTCCTTAAGTGCGCTAGCAAGTGGGACCTTAATAACATTAAGGAGCAGGTCCAGTCGAACGCAGGGCTCAAGGTCCACGAGCCGAAACCTATAAACCCCCTCGTCTGCATCAAGGGAGTTCTGTCCAGCTACAGCGACGGGGAGATTGTAGATCTCCTGAAAGCGCAGAACAAGCATCTTCTGCAGAACGTCGCTGTAGATGGACAGACCCTAAAGGTGCGCTATAGGAAGCGCGCGAGGAACATCCACGAGTGCCACCCCGTTCTGGAGCTCTCCCCGGAGCTCTGGAAAGCCTTCACTGCGGTCCCAAAGATCCACGTGGGCATCAAGCGATGCTCGATTGAGGATCAGTCCCCACTAGTCCAGTGCACAAAGTGCCTTGGATATGGACACAACAAGTCCATATGCAAGGCCGGTAAAGAACTCTGCAGTTTCTGCAGCGGAGCACACAACGCAAGGGATTGCCTCACTCGAGCTGACGGCAAACAGCCCACCTGTGCAAACTGCAAGGCAGTCCACGGGTCCGCCAGTGACTTGGCACACACAGCGTTCAGCGCAGACTGCCAGGAACGCCAAAAATGGGATGGAATAGCAAGGTCGCGCGTTTCCTATTGCTAAGGGCGACCACGATAACACACCATCAAACCAACCAGTCACCCCCGAATTCGCATCAAGACCGACAGCAAGATTGAGATTCGTCCAAGTCAATCTTCAGCGCTCCAAGCTGGCCACGGAAGAACTCCTCATGGCAGCCGAGGCAAGAGGAATTTCAGTAGCACTTGTTCAAGAGCCCTATGTAGGAAGAACAGGTGTGATGAAACAAAGTCCCGGCACGCAAGTCATCCAGTGCAGCCTCAACCGCCAAAAACCAGTCAAGGCAGCGATCGTTGTTTTCGGAAACAACCTGGAGGTCATCCACGACCCCCAGCTTGTGACCGAGAACGTCGCCGCTGTTTTGCTAAAGGTGGGTCGGCTCAGCTTCGGGGTGCTATCGGTCTACTTCGAGGGTGACCAGGACATAGAACCTTATCTTTCAGAGACACTAAGAATAACACAAAAACTCAACACACACAACATCATAGTGGGAGGAGACGTGAACGCCTGGAGCCAGTGGTGGGGAAGTGTTTCCGAAAACCATCGCGGGGCGGCGTACAGTTCTTTTCTCGATGAGCGGGATCTCCACATCCTGAACACGGGCCAAACGCCGACGTTCGAGATCTATAGAGGAGACAGGTGGTGCACCAGCATCGTAGACGTGACGGCATGCAGCCTGTCGCTGTTAGGCAAGGTCGAGGAGTGGCGTGTAGAAAGAAGTCTTACAACTTCAGACCACAATGCAATTACCTTCTCGATGCGCTTAGAAAAGGCCTTGGAACCCTTAAGGCCAATCTCGACGCGCATCTATAACACCAAGAAGGCAAAGTGGTCCGACTTCAGCACCCACTTCAAGAATAGCCTGGCCGACAGTGACATTACACCAGTCAGAGTCTCGGACGTCTCTAACGCAGAGGATCTGGAGGCAGTTATCACCTCATACACACAGAACATCCACCGCTCATGCGAGAGCGCGATCCCAAAACTGGGGTCGCCCAAACACGACGCTAAGCCCCCATGGTGGAGCCCTTCTCTAGAGTGTCTCAAAAGAGACGCCTTGACGAAGAAGAGAAGGATCCGAAATGCAGCCGCAAACCGGAGACACTTCACCATCCAAGAGTACGTGACGGCGAAACTCAAATACAGCACAACGGCAACGGAAGCTGCCACGGCCAACTGGAAGGAGTTTTGCTCTAAGCAAGACCGAGAGAGCATGTGGGACGGCATCTACAGGGTACTAAGGAAGACAGCCAGAAGACAGGACGACGCGCTCCTGAGAAACACCGCAGGTGAGACGCTCAGTCCAGAGCAATCCGCGGATCTTCTAGCAAAAACCTTTTACCCCGACGACTCAACGGATGCCGAACAGCCATACCACACAAACCTGCGCAGACTAGCGGAGGACAGGAACCCCCAAGGTCTGTCTGCAGACGATCCGTCCTTTACGACTGCGGAGCTGGAAATGGTTCTCCAGAATCAAAATCCGAAAAAAGCCCCCGGTCCCGACGGATTAACAGCAGACATCTGCACAGCGGCAATAAACTGTGATAGGGAGGTGTTCTTAGCGATAGCCAATAGGTGCCTGTCGCTGTCACACTTCCCGAAGCAGTGGAAGGTCGCCCACGTATGCATCCTCCGTAAGCCAGGAAAGGACGACTACACCAGCCCAAAGTCGTACCGGCCAATAGGTCTGCTCTCGGTCCTAGGTAAAATCGTAGAGAAACTCCTAGTAGGTAGACTCCAGTGGCACTTCCTCCCAACCCTCAACACAAACCAGTACGGTTTCATGCCGCAGCGCGGAACCGAGGACGCCCTCTATGCTCTAATGGGCCACATACGAGCCGAAATCAAAGCCAAGAAGATCGTGCTTTTGATATCATTGGACATAGAGGGTGCCTTCGACAACGCGTGGTGGCCAGCTCTCAAACGACAAATGGCGGCCAAGAGCTGTCCCAAGAACATCTACGCTCTCGTCACCTCATACCTGGAAGACCGGAACATCAGGGTCAACTACGCCAGAGCGACTAGCGAGAAGGGTACCACGAAAGGATGCGTCCAGGGCTCAATTGCCGGACCGACGTTTTGGAACCTTATCCTAGATTCGCTCCTACACAAGATGGCTAGTCTGGGAGTATACTGCCAAGCCTTCGCAGACGACGTTGTCCTGGTTTTCTCGGACCATACAGCCGGTCCCCTGCAGCAAGCAGCCAATGACACGCTTGACAGAGTATCGGAATGGGGCGTCCAAAACAAGCTACGTTTCGCCGCGCATAAAACAAATGCGATGGTGTTAACGAGAAAGCTGAAGTACGACGTTCCGGTACTGTACATGTCGGGCACGAGGCTGAACCTGGTCGAACAGGTCAAGCTGTTAGGTCTCACAATAGACTCAAAACTCACCTTCAACGCGCACGTGTCTGCGACCTGTAAAAAGGCTGCAGACATCTACAAGCAGTTGGCATGCGCGGCAAAGGTGACTTGGGGTCTCAACGGAGAGATAATCAGGACGATATACGTGTCGGTGATAGAGCCCATCGTGGTGTATGCAGCGAGTGCGTGGGCCCCCGCAGCTGAGAAACTGATGACAAGGAATCAGTTTGACTCACTGCAGAGAGGCTTCGCGCAGAAGATCTGCAAAGCATACCGCACGGTGTCTCTGACATCGGCCCTTATTCTGTCAGGCCAACTCCCCCTAGATCTCCGGGTAATCGAGGCCGCGACCCTGTTCAAGATCAAAAAGGGCCATTCCCAAGAGTTCATACCGCCGGGCCGCGAGCTGGAGTGCAACGTGCACCACTCCGAAAATCCCCACCCAGCGCAACTCATAACAACTGAGTATGCACTCCTAGAGGACTTGACTCCCGAAACCCTGGAAACCCATCAAGTAATCGGTCCCCAAATCTACACCGACGGCAGCAAGATAGAGGGAAAAGTAGGAGCTGCCCTAACTTGGTGGGAAAACGAAAAGGAGTCAGAGTCCAGAACCTTCGGCCTGGAGCCTCACAACACTGTCTTCCAATCGGAAATGTACGCTCTCTTTAGAGCTGTCAGGATGGCAAGAGAATCTAAGGCGGCCTCCGTTGGCATCTTAAGCGACTCAAGATCGTCGCTTGACCTGCTGAGGAGACCGTCTGTCACTCACCACCTGGCACTCCAAATCAAGAGAAGCATCCGAGAGTTAAGAGAAGAAGGCAGAGAAGTGAGACTCTTTTGGCTAAGGGCCCACGTGGGAACCGCCGGGAACGAGAGAGCGGACGAGCTGGCCAAGGAGGCAGCGTTAACAAAGGACACATCGGACTACAGCAAGGTCCCCGTATCGTTCGTGAGAAGGAAGATACGGGAGGGGACTATAAAGAAGTGGCAAGCGCGGTACGAGTCCTCCACTACAGGAGCGGTCACAAAAGTGTTCTTCCCAGACGTCCTAGCGGCGAAAAGAACACTCAGAGACGCAGTTCTCACACCGGTCCATGTACAAATCCTAACAGGACATGGAGGATTCTCAGCGTATCTCCACCGATTTCATCTCAAAGATAGTCCCTCGTGCGTCTGTGACCCCAGTTGCGAAGAGACAGTTTGGCACCTGCTATTCGAATGCCCAAGATTCAGTCTAGAAAGAATGGAGCTGGAAGTCAAGTTCGAAACCCAGCTAAGCCAGTCCACACTCCACACGATCATGGAGAGACCGGCTACTAGGAATCCATTCTTGGCATTCGCAAGCAAAGTCGCAACAGTCGCAGCAATGGCTAACAAAACAGACGTAACCTTGCAAAGACGAAATCGACCACCATCCACACAAACCGTCACAATCACGTCAACAACTACAACAACAACTACACAAACAACAACAACGACACCACTAAACGTAACACAAATCACAACAACAGCAGCAGCAGCAGCAGCAGTTAGCCTACAACAAGCCCCTAGCACCATGACCACCACGCAATTCCTGGCATGTGGAGGAGACGGAGTCCCAGGAGTCCGATTGCGAGGCGTCGCCCTCTTCATGAACCGTGAAGAAGAAAAGTTAGGCGTGAGCTTCTGCATAGGCTGGAGCCGACCTGCAGCCCGTATACCAATATCGCCAGGCCTTGCCGCCTTGATCAACGGAAGCACCACTAAAACGAGCATGAAAGGTAGCAAGTATGCTGCACTGCCACAGGTGGAAGTAGCCACTCACCGATGCCGACTAATGCGATCCAAAGGTAAGACGATCGCACTATTCGAGTGGGGAGAGGAGACTCCA
The DNA here is from genome assembly GCA_916701695.1 of Agrochola macilenta. Classification (NCBI taxonomy): domain Eukaryota; kingdom Metazoa; phylum Arthropoda; class Insecta; order Lepidoptera; family Noctuidae; genus Agrochola; species Agrochola macilenta. The sequence continues at coordinate 24,436,483 of OU753557.1, read as the reverse complement.
TTTGCTCAGGTAAGCTCATTGCTTCAGAGGATCAGGGAGGCAGGAGACTACAAGGGAGCCACAGCCCGCACCATCAGTGTAGACGCGATGACGGTCGGAGGAGAAAGAGGAAACGTCGCAGACCGATTCGGTTGTTTGAAAGCCTCAGAACATCATGAGGTGGTCGTCTACGAGGACAGAGGGGAAACTCTAAGTTTCCTCAAAACCCCCCGACAGCCAACAGCCGATGCGACGAGCCCCACAGCAAGCCCGACCAGTCAGAGCGGATCGGAGAGGGCCCAGCAGAAGGCAGCCGCCGAAAAAGCTGCAAAGGAGCAGCGAAAAACCGTTAACCCGGAGGACCGGGTCCGGTTGAGGAGTCGCCTGGAAGCCGTAGGCACTTTCCTTAACGCACTGCTCCCAAGTACCAGCCATACATCACCATCCCACAAACAGGAATCAGCAGTGGAAAGGTTCTTTAGTAAGAAGCCCAAGGAACCGCCCCAGCAGAAGCCTATGCCTACAAGAGCCGACAAAGGGCAAGTCAGCCCGCCGTCCCTCGCAGCGAAACTGGGCACCACGGACCACGTGAAGAGCGCTTTCCTCGAGTACGTAGCGATCGTGAGAGCGACCAGAGAGGTCAATCTCATGACATGCAGGAAGATCCTGCAGACCTTCCAGAGAAATACAGAAGGTCTGCTAAGGGTACTACTCGAGGAAGCAGGGGCAGCGGTGTACGACAACGTCAGATCCCAAGTCATCACGGGGGATATGACGGGGTCGTACATGGTAGCCTACAGCGCGAAGAGCGGTTTCGTGACCCTGGACGAGGAGAAAACTAAGCGCTCAGGCAAACTCAAATTCTCAGCACCCGACGACGACCCGATACTGGTTACCGCCAAATGTACCAAAATCATGCTGGACGACAAGATCCTTGAAATGGCGCAATCCATTTTGGGGACTTCAGACAATCCAGCATCGCAGGAAATTTGGGCGGTGCCCAGTATCAGGTGGGTAAATGGAGTTCCGGGTTGCGGCAAGACAACCTGGGTGGTAAAGAACTTCGACGAGGAGAAGGATGTTGTAGCCACCACGACGACTGAAGCTGCCAAAGATCTCCGGGAGAAGCTAGCGCACCGCTTAGGAGACCGAATAAAGACACAGGTGCGCACTATGGCCTCAATCTTAGCCAACGGGTTCAAAACACAAGAGAAATGCTACCGCCTCACCTCTAATGAACCATTTTGGGTCCATAGTCATGGCAGTAAAGTTGTCTGGAGCAAGCGAGGTTGTCCTCGTCGGAGACGTGAACCAGCTTCCATTTTTGGACAGAGAGAACCTTTTCGAATTAAGGTATACCCGTCCAAACCTGGTGGCTGGCATCACCCAGGAGCTGCTCTGCACACACCGCAACCCGATGGACGTGGCGTTTGCGCCGAGCGAGATATACTCTGGTATATACTCCTCCAAGTCGTCGCTGTCGCGGGTCCACTCCCTGGAGGTGAAAGGTTATACAGGAGCGCAAATACCGAGCACCGCCCCTAACACCCTGTTCCTGGTTCATACGCAAGAGGAGAAAGCTTCTCTTGGGAGCCAGGGATATGGGTCCGGCGAAGGGTCGCGCCTGTTGACCATACACGAAGCCCAGGGTTTGACCTACGACAGCGTCGTTATCATCAACACAAGGTCCAGGAGGATACAGGTTCACGACAGCATCTCCCACGCGGTAGTGGCGGTGTCCAGACATACCATCAGTTGCGTCTATTACACCGACGACGCCGACGACGCCACGGGCCGCTTTGCAAAGAGGGCGATGGATGCGCCGACTAAAATGGTCGTCGAGTACAGCCTAAAGACGGCCATGCAGCATCGAGACACACCTGTCGTGGAAGCCCTGCTAGGGCTAGCGAAATCCCTGGTCAGCAGACCCCACTAAAACATTTCCAACAAGTCCCCATCCAAACTACAAGTCATAAAACAAATAAGCCCACCAAAAACTCCAACATAAATCCCTGTTCTGTGAAGTAAATTGTAAATTTAAGTAAATTGTAAATGTAAAAGTGCATGGCGGTGTGAGTCAGTCATACTCACGTAAACGTCCTGCCGATGGCGGCGTTGCACGTCCGGTCGCTTGGTTCCCTAAAAAATGGTTGAGCTAAGCGGCGCGGATGTGTACGTCATGTCCGTGAACGGACACCGTCGGTCGGGGCTGGTCGACTCACCCTGCCACGTACTTATCCCTTAAAAATTGTGTTAGTAAATAAAGTAAGGATTAAGTAAGTATAATTAATTAAATCGTAAAAAGTAAATTCTTTCAGTAACAAATAAAAAATAAAAATAAAGTTGTATTCATTCCATTTTTCTCATATATTATTGTAAGCCTGTGTATAAAAAAAAAATAAAAAAAATAAAACATTAAAATATGTATGTGCATGCGCACGACTATATTTATTAACGATGGACTCACGTAGACATAAGTTAGATAAGTAAGCTTAGAGTAATGTTGTCCGGCGTAGGAGTTAGACAATTGCATATATAAAAGAAACACCAATTACGTAGGCTACTGCCGGAGGACTAAAAAAAAACCGAATTAATTATTAACTAATTTATTTTAATAAAGAAATTACAATTATGAAGAATATAAGAAAATCAAATTGACTCGATCGATGTTGGATACGAAGTGCGCGGGCTCGATCACGTAGGCGGTGTCTTCGGGCCTCGTGTTCTGTGTCAGCAGTTTCCGTTCGTAGCAACTGGGTCGACGATGACGATGATGGCGCACGCGCCGTGCCTCGTGCTTTGTGTCAGCACTTTACTTAATAGTGAGGCGCACAACAGTGTCAGCGCTTTACTTAATAGTGATGCGCGTAACACCTCCCCCCTCAGATCGACGACTATTTCAGATTTTGAGATGAAATATCGTCGAGAGTTTAGATTGATCTTGGGATGCTGGCTGATTCTGGCGGGTTTCAGGTCTTTCAGGTTCGGCATACGTGGCTTCATCCGGAGTTGTCATCTTTTTCTTCTTCTGTGCCATGCGGATGCGGATTCGGTATAATAATATTGCTCCCAGTAAGAAAAACGCAAGTAGTGTACCATAAAATGGGATTGTCGTATGGTAAATGGTTGAGATTGGTTCAATGTGGATTGGCTTCTGTGAGTCTATTCTGTCTTGAATATCGTGCAGCTTCTTTAGGTTAATAGCATTGATTTGAAGGGGTGGCATGGTTGTTTCTTCGATGTCGTCTGGCACGTTGCTTATCTTTATGGGTTGTCCTCTAATGTGGTCATTAATGTTGACGATGGTGAATTCATCTGTTCGTATCTTGCAATTATGGGGAATAGTGGCTAGGAAGCTTCCGGCCAGGGTTATGGATTCTTCTTGTTCGCAGATTAACTGGACTTGTGTTGGTTTCGGGAACACGACGGCGTATCGGCGGTCATCTAATTTTTCCATTGCAGGCTTCGTCAGGCTAATGGTAATCGTGTTGCAGGTTTTGTGCGATGTTTGACCTCCGATGATATCACAAATGCAGTCTGGATGGGTTCTCATTTGGTGGTTGAGTTTTTCTTCGCAGAGATACTCATAAGCTACCTTCGGGCATTCTGCCTCTATGTACGCATGAATGTTTCCAGTGATTGCTAGGAATGGGTAGGACGGGATGATGGCTTGCTTATTTTTATTTGGTACGATGACTAACTTGTACAGTAGGAATTTTAGTGGAGAAGTTATGGGAAATTTAAATGCAAAAACTATTTGACTCCCATGATAATAAGCTAAGGGTTTAATGATGTCATAATATTCTCTAGTTTCTAATTCCAGTAATTGGTCTTTGTTATAAAGCGCACCTAGTTTGCGTATCATATCGCTTAATATTTCTGTACCTAACATGGAATGATGAGTATGCAGTTGACCGGAAAAGGCTATCGCATTCTCTAACCTACTTAATTCGCTTAATAAACTATCTACGTTATTGCTAATTATTTGTAGTATTTGCGAATACTTTGCAAACTTAATAAGGTTGTGTTGTTTATACTTATCGGCGTCAAGTAGAATATGCAGACTGTCATTTAATTGTACTTGATTCTCTATTAGTTTCGTAATTATTTTTGTATGTTCGCTCATCAAGCCTTTGCTTAGACTTATATGATGACTTTGCTCAATAGCTATCTGTTGCTGATTATTATTGAGAGCTTTAAGGGCATTGTCATATTTAATGGCATCTGTATGATCCAGGTTTCCTGTAATGCTCTTAATTACGGATCCGAGACTATCTACTAATCCTCTCTTGAATCGATTGGGCTTTAGGCTTTGTAGATGAGATGAGGCTGTATTTAATTTCGCGTTCAAGCTGTCTATTTGAAGCTCATATAAATTGCTAGTGTAATTGTCTAGTCTGTTAGTGGCTTTAGTAACTTGAATTCGTATCTCGTTAATGTTGTTGTCTATGTCTGTTAGTTCTATGTTTTGAAGGAATGTATGATAATGGGTGATGAGTTTCATGGGCCTTTAGGGGTATGAGGAACAGGGTGTAAAGTTCACTCATCCCCCATAGAAAAGGGAGGATCCTCCAACCAGACGGGTGTGATGTCTGGCGGGCAACTGCCCAGAGGTTTGAAGTTGGGAGATTCTATATATGTTTATCGCGCGGTAAACTCTAATTGCGCGATGCAGGATTTGTGTGACGTCAGGATGTTATGTGACGTCAGGTCTTTGATGCGTAGTTCGCATGTAGCGATGTAGATGCCGCTACATCACTCCCCTCCGGAGACCGGAGGTCGATAGTGGGCATAGTCTTGAATCTTGCGATGCTTCACAGTGCCAGCTGTGGTTCCAGTGAGTCGGAACCGGGTGCCGCATAGTTCGCGGTGAGTCGGAACTGTCTGCGGTGATTCCCCAGTGAGTCGGGGTAGCGCTGCGTTATGATCATCCAGTGGGTCGGATGTGGTACAGCGCTGGGTTGTGGCTGAGGGTGATGACCAGGAATGCGCGTTCGCTGCATGCTGGTGGTCAGGATACCCGTTGAAGCCGTGGGTGCTGACTGGCTGTGTGACTGGCCTCACGAAAGCTTGCGGGAGTGATGATGATGATGACGTCACGCTGAAGTAGTTGCACGAAGGCTGCGTTGACGTTCATGCTCGGGGTCACCAGTTTAGGGGTATGAGGAATAGGGTGTAAAGTTCACTCATCCCCCATAGAAAAGGGAGGATCCTCCGACCAGACGGGTGTGATGTCTGGCGGGCAACTGCCCAGAGGTTTGAAGTTGGGAGATTCTATATATGTTTATCGCGCGGTAAACTCTAATTGCGCGATGCAGGATTTGTGTGACGTCAGGATGTTATGTGACGTCAGGTCTTTGATGCGTAGTTCGCATGTAGCGATGTAGATGCCGCTATTGATGGCCCTAGTTTGAAGGGCAATAGTCCAGGTCCGTTCTCAAGTCGTTCTAGATTAATCTCCTGCGCCCAGGTTAGGCTAAACATCAGCATCAGGGGTATCCTGTAACAATTTCGCGGTTTTAGGGACACGTTTTAATCTAGATTTAGCTATAGGTCCCTTTTTCTTGGATGTGTAAATGTGGATAGGTAAATTAGCTAGGACTATGTCCTGGTTGTATCTGGGTGCGAGTTTAGATCTACTTGCGGAGGGATTACTAATGAATATTTGTTGGTCGGGCTCATAGTCGACCTCATCCTCACGGGTTTTATTACGACTCTCTATGAGTGCTGTTCGATTAGCGAGAGACGTCTCATTGATTAGTTCGTATACTTTTTGCATGCGTTCTCTATGTGTTTCGGTATATTGTTGTAGTAAGTGTCCGGTCAGATCTATGTCAATCGGGTCTCGTGGGTCGGTGTGTCCCAATATAAGGTCGTATGGTTTACATCGTGTAAAGGAATGAATCGAACTATTGTATGCTATGATAGCGTATGGCATCAGATGTACGACTGGCTCATCTTTGTATTTTAGTTTCAAAATACGAAGATGTTCCAATATAGTGGAGTGGAAGCGTTCAATATTACCGTTAGCGTTTGGTGAATATGCCAGTGTTTGATGATGAATTATTTTATGTACCTTACAGAACTCGGAGAACATCTGGTTGGTGAATTCGGTCCCTTGATCTGTAATGATGGTTAGTGGTAGGCCATGATGCGTGCTGAAGGTTAGTAAAGCTTGGATGACACTAACCGCAGTCCCATCTCGAAGGAGGTAAGCTTGACCATACTTTGAGAAGGCGTCTATGAATGTTACGTATTTTTCGTTCTGTGCTGAGAAGCTATCCATATGTACTATTTCGAACGGCCTGGTGGCAGGGGGTGCTATATTGAACTTTTGCTTTATGGGGCTCCTATCGTACTTTGCTTGCCCACATATTGTGCAGTCATTTATGAATTTGGTTATGTGTTCTCGCATCTTAGGCCAATAATATTTAACAGATAAAGCTAGGAAACACTCGTTAATGCCACGGTGGTTAGTCTTGCCTTCGTGGTAGTGACGAATAATATCCTGTTGCCTCAGGTATTCTTTTACGTTTTCAAGTTCCTTTTTTGCCAATACCAATTTCATAGATGAACTTTTAAAATATTTTTGTAACAAAGGGATTATGTTGTACATTGCAAGGGGTGGATTTATCAACAGAGCAGTTTTGATCTTAGGGTTGACGTATTCCTTAATGGCGTTAACCAGATTCTCTTCTAGGTTAGATTCAGATAGCTGAACGGATGTTCGAGTGTGGGTGTCAAATGGCTTAGTTGCCGTAGGTCGTTTTTTAAAGTCGCCTACAACGGTCAAGCACAGCTGTCGGTGAAATTTGTTTAGTGGTTCGTCGGTGATGGGTATTTCGAGTATAGGGTTTTCTTCAGAGGTATGTGCTGTCAGGGTGTTGGAGTTAGCTAGGGATGGTGGTCTGTCACTTGCGTATGCAATCATCGAACTAACCTCCTCGTTATGAATCTCAATACGAGAGAGGGCATCAGCATTGGTGTTATGTTTGCCTTTTTTGTACATGACGGTAAAATCGTACTCACTCAATTTTAACCGCCACCTGGTTAACCGTGAATTTGGTTCCTTGAGGCTCATGACCCACTGTAATGGTTTGTGGTCCGTTACTATTTTGAATTTGCGTCCAAAAAGGTAAGGCCGAAAGTATTTTGTCGCCCACACAATCGCTAATAATTCTTTCTCGATTGTGCTGTAATTTATTTCACTTTCATTAAGTGTCCGTGAAGCAAAAGCTACGGGTTTGTCAGAGCCAATAGGTCCTTGTGAGAGTACCGCGCCGATTGCAAAATTGGAGGCGTCTGTGGTTAGTACGAACTCTTTGTCAAAGTCGGGATATTTAAGGATAGGGTCGTTAGTCAGTAGAGTCTTACACCTCTCGAAACAGTTAATATAATCTGAATCTAAAGTTACTTTCTTTCCTTTCTTTAGGCATTGTGTCAAAGGTTTGGTAATACGGGAAAAGTCTGGGATGAACTTTCGGTAGTAACCGAGGAGTCCAAGAAACTGTTTAATTTCTTTAGGTGTTTTAGGTATAGGATAATTTTGAATGGCTGTGATTTTATTTGGGTTAGGCTTTATTCCTTCGGTACTGATGACATGTCCTAGGTATGCGGTCTCGAGTTTTAAGAATTCTGATTTATCTAACTGGATTTTGAAATTAGATTCTCTTAACCTTTGGTACACCTTCTCTAAGTTGATCATGTGTTCTTGGAGAGAGGTGCTGAATATAATTATATCATCTAAATATACTAGACATATAACGTTTTGGAGTCCTTTGAGTACATTGTCCATTACTCGTTGGAACGTGGAAGGGGAGTTTTTAAGTCCCATGGGCATTCTCATAAATTCGAAGTGCCCATGTTCAACATTAAATGCGGTCTTGGGAATGTCACTCGGGTTCATTTCAACCTGGTAAAATCCTGATGCCAGGTCAAGAGTGCTGAAATATTGGCACTTGCCCAGCTTGTCAAGGACGTCTGTAATATTCGGGATGGGATACTTGTCATCAATCGTTTTTTCATTTACCTTCCGAAAGTCAATGACTAGACGCCATTTCTGTTTTCCAGAGGCGTCAACCTTCTTTGGGACGACCCAAATCGGTGAGCTCCATGCGGATTCGGACGGCCTAATGATTCCTTGATCTAACATTTTCTCTATTTGATCACTAACTTCTTGACGGTGTATAAATGGATACCTATAACTTTTAGTGTAGGTCGGAATTTCGTCTGTAGTTTTAATGCTGTGCTTTATTTTGTTGGTGAAGGTTAATGCCTCGCCTTCAATGTAAAAGATATCAGCGTATTTTGAACATAGTGCCAGTAAGTTTGCTTTTTCCTCTTCGTTTAAGTGATCGGTGCGTATCCGGGATGTAACATCTTTAGCGCGAGGTGACGCTCGTTCAGTGCCTTCGATATTGAATATCATTGCCTGAGTGGCCTAGTCTAGTGAAAATATGATATCGTTGTTGGTTGGGTTAGTCACTTCAACCATACCGCGGCTATTGGAAACGGTGGTAAGGCATTCAGATATAATGCAATTGCAAATAATCTGTTTCTCTACAAAAACCTCACCATCCGGTGCATTAACGGGTAACCGTATTAACTTAGAACTTTCTGCTGGTACGATTTCCTCGTAGAGATTTAAGTTGCGTGAGTTATAAATTTGGATGGGATTAATTGCAAACCTAGTTGTCAATGTAAGATCTTTCAAATCTAATTTAGCCTCCCATTTGGTAAGTAAATCCATTCCTATCAGCCCATCAAAATGATCGTGGAATCTGTATATGAATAATTTAATTGGTTCTGTGTCGCCGAATTCGGGAAAGCAGGTTAAGTTGATAGAGTAGTCATTCCTACTTGTGGCATGAACGTTAGTAACCTCGAATGGATCGTAGTTAAGAGGTATGTGCGGGAAATAATTCTGGACTGCTTCTGGACTGATGAATGATTGGTTTGCACCAGTATCTATTAGAAAGTTAAGTGTAGGGTAATGGATACGAACATACGGTAGTTGCCTTTGGGTTTGCAAGTTTAATTCTATCCTAAGCTGTTTGACTTCGGAGGTTTCTGAAAATCCTGACTGGTTGAGGGTTGCTGTTGGTCCGCACTACCTGGCTTGTCCTTGTCATTAATTCCGTCAGTCTGTTGCGGTGTGACGTGGTCGTATGTACAGTCGTTGGAATAAAAGTCATCATTATTGTAGTCACCATAGTTATAGGGGTCAATGTAAAAGTAGTCAGATAAGTCGGGGTAATAATAGTCTTGCTCATAATTGGAACACTCGTTCACATTAACATCGCGGGTTTTAATATAGTTGGAAGGTGGTGGATTGCCCTGTAGTGCCCAGTTCCATCTGTTAGTAGGAGGCAGGGGCCTAGAAGCAAAGTGGCTAACGCCGCTCATCGGCCTGGGACCGTTATTCGGCGAATAATGATTTCTTGGGGGCATTCTGAATCCAGAAACACCCTGAATATTATTATGCGGTGGTGCGCCAAATACCTGTTGCGTACGGGTTTGGCCATGTGGTTGCATGTTAGATGGATTGAACGGCATTCTAAATTGGTTCTGAGGTGGCAAAGGCCGTGACATGAATTGTGATCCTTGCGGTCTGAACGGACCGGGCATGTTAAAGGGATTAGGTCTTAACGGAACAAGCATATTGTTTGGATAAATTGGCATTTTATGATTGATTTCGTTCTGTTGATTAGGTGGAATTCGAGCCAAAGATTTTTTATCAGGGAAGTTGTCATTCCTGCTCTGCAAATACATGGTGTTAGTCTCCTCGTGCACGAACTCTAGAGCCTTCTCAATAGTCTCTGGTCTCATACACCTAATACGCGCACCTAAAGGATCTTTCAAACCTCGGAGATAGGCCTGCAAAGTCAGTTTACGATATAAATCGCGTTTGGCCGCAATGGTTGATTCAAGGGTATCGTGCAATGAAACATATGTCATGACAGTGCTGAAAAGACTCTGGCAACGCTCATAAAATTCCTGCGGCGTGCCGTAACCTTGTGTAAGTAAAGCCAAATCGTTGTATAGAGCGGTCTCATCTCGCTGGTCGGCAAAGTTATTAATAAGAGCATTACGTATGCCTACCCAATCATTAGGTATTCCGTTAGCATTAATCAGACGGGCGGCGGGCCCTGTAACTTTGTTCAATATGCCGTTTAAAAGCGCTAATTTATTTAAATCCGGTTGCCCCTCTTGAATGAACTGAAGTGCTAACTGGTCACACAATTTTATAAATCTGGTAAGTACATTCGGGTTACCATCAAAATCGGGAACTAAGCGAAGGGCTTTAAATATATTGTCTAAATCGGCCATCTCGGGTTCAATTTCGGGATTAATATTTCGTCTAGAATCTACACTACTACTCCTACTACTAACTAACCTAGGTGTTCTCAATCTACGTGGATAAAAAATGTTGGACAGGGTATATAGAACTTACATACAAAAAGGAAGCAAGCAACCACTAAGAAAATTCAGCGGACTTACATGAACATTCTGGTCTTCGTTGAGCGGTATCGATATCTGGATCTCCAGCGTAGTCTCGTTGTTCAGGATATCCAGGTGCGACGTTGAAAGTCTATCGATGCGAACGCGGTGCGATATACCGGTAATCGCAAGAACGACCCGGGAATCCTACCGACTGCGCCAATTACGTAGGCTACTGCCGGAGGACTCAAAAAAAACCGAATTAATTATTAACTAATTTATTTTAATAAAGAAATTACAATTATGAAGAATATAAGAAAATCAAATTGACTCGATCGATGTTGGATACGAAGTGCGCGGGCTCGATCACGTAGGCGGTGTCTTCGGGCCTCGTGTTCTGTGTCAGCAGTTTCCGTTCGTAGCAACTGGGTCGACGATGACGATGATGGCGCACGCGCCGTGCCTCGTGCTTTGTGTCAGCACTTTACTTAATAGTGAGGCGCACAACAGTGTCAGCGCTTTACTTAATAGTGATGCGCGTAACACACCTGTAAACAAAAGTAAGTATGTAAACAAAAGCACGGACCTCCAAGTCTGTGGATTTATTGTGAGGCAGGAGTGTGGTTTTAGCCGGTAAGAGTCCGGCACTGCCCAGACTGGGTCATCTGTGACGCAGTCTGGGCGTCCATGAGGATTTCCCACTCCTGCAGAAAAAAAAAAAAAAAAAAAAAAAAAAGAGACGGTCAACGGAGAGATAATCAGGACGATATACGTGTCGGTGATAGAGCCCATCGTGGTGTATGCAGCGAGTGCGTGGGCCCCCGCAGCTGAGAAACTGATGACAAGGAATCAGTTTGACTCACTGCAGAGAGGCTTCGCGCAGAAGATCTGCAAAGCATACCGCACGGTGTCTCTGACATCGGCCCTTATTCTGTCAGGCCAACTCCCCCTAGATCTCCGGGTAATCGAGGCCGCGACCCTGTTCAAGATCAAAAAGGGCCATTCCCAAGAGTTCATACCGCCGGGCCGCGAGCTGGAGTGCAACGTGCACCACTCCGAAAATCCCCACCCAGCGCAACTCATAACAACTGAGTATGCACTCCTAGAGGACTTGACTCCCGAAACCCTGGAAACCCATCAAGTAATCGGTCCCCAAATCTACACCGACGGCAGCAAGATAGAGGGAAAAGTAGGAGCTGCCCTAACTTGGTGGGAAAACGAAAAGGAGTCAGAGTCCAGAACCTTCGGCCTGGAGCCTCACAACACTGTCTTCCAATCGGAAATGTACGCTCTCTTTAGAGCTGTCAGGATGGCAAGAGAATCTAGGGCGGCCTCCGTTGGCATCTTAAGCGACTCAAGATCGTCGCTTGACCTGCTGAGGAGACCGTCTGTCACTCACCACCTGGCACTCCAAATCAAGAGAAGCATCCGAGAGTTAAGAGAAGAAGGCAGAGAAGTGAGACTCTTTTGGCTAAGGGCCCACGTGGGAACCGCCGGGAACGAGAGAGCGGACGAGCTGGCCAAGGAGGCAGCGTTAACAAAGGACACATCGGACTACAGCAAGGTCCCCGTATCGTTCGTGAGAAGGAAGATACGGGAGGGGACTATAAAGAAGTGGCAAGCGCGGTACGAGTCCTCCACTACAGGAGCGGTCACAAAAGTGTTCTTCCCAGACGTCCTAGCGGCGAAAAGAACACTCAGAGACGCAGTTCTCACACCGGTCCATGTACAAATCCTAACAGGACATGGAGGATTCTCAGCGTATCTCCACCGATTTCATCTCAAAGATAGTCCCTCGTGCGTCTGTGACCCCAGTTGCGAAGAGACAGTTTGGCACCTGCTATTCGAATGCCCAAGATTCAGTCTAGAAAGAATGGAGCTGGAAGTCAAGTTCGAAACCCAGCTAAGCCAGTCCACACTCCACACGATCATGGAGAGACCGGCTACTAGGAATCCATTCTTGGCATTCGCAAGCAAAGTCGCAACAGTCGCAGCATTGGCTAACAAAACAGACGTAACCTTGCAAAGACGAAATCGACCACCATCCACACAAACCGTCACAATCACGTCAACAACTACAACAACAACTACACAAACAACAACAACGACACCACTAAACGTAACACAAATCACAACAACAGCAGCAGTAGCAGCAGCAGTTAGCCTACAACAAGCCCCTAGCACCATGACCACCACGCAATTCCTGGCATGTGGAGGAGACGGAGTCCCAGGAGTCCGATTGCGAGGCGTCGCCCTCTTCATGAACCGTGAAGAAGAAAAGTTAGGCGTGAGCTTCTGCATAGGCTGGAGCCGACCTGCAGCCCGTATACCAATATCGCCAGGCCTTGCCGCCTTGATCAACGGAAGCACCACTAAAACGAGCATGAAAGGTAGCAAGTATGCTGCACTGCCACAGGTGGAAGTAGCCACTCACCGATGCCGACTAATGCGATCCAAAGGTAAGACGATCGCACTATTCGAGTGGGGAGAGGAGACTCCATTTGCTCAGGTAAGCTCATTGCTTCAGAGGATCAGGGAGGCAGGAGACTACAAGGGAGCCACAGCCCGCACCATCAGTGTAGACGCGATGACGGTCGGAGGAGAAAGAGGAAACGTCGCAGACCGATTCGGTTGTTTGAAAGCCTCAGAACATCATGAGGTGGTCGTCTACGAGGACAGAGGGGAAACTCTAAGTTTCCTCAAAACCCCCCGACAGCCAACAGCCGGTGCGACGAGCCCCACAGCAAGCCCGACCAGTCAGAGCGGATCGGAGAGGGCCCAGCAGAAGGCAGCCGCCGAAAAAGCTGCAAAGGAGCAGCGAAAAACCGTTAACCCGGAGGACCGGGTCCGGTTGAGGAGTCGCCTGGAAGCCGTAGGCACTTTCCTTAACGCACTGCTCCCAAGTACCAGCCATACATCACCATCCCACAAACAGGAATCAGCAGTGGAAAGGTTCTTTAGTAAGAAGCCCAAGGAACCGCCCCAGCAGAAGCCTATGCCTACAAGAGCCGACAAAGGGCAAGTCAGCCCGCCGTCCCTCGCAGCGAAACTGGGCACCACGGACCACGTGAAGAGCGCTTTCCTCGAGTACGTAGCGATCGTGAGAGCGACCAGAGAGGTCAATCTCATGACATGCAGGAAGATCCTGCAGACCTTCCAGAGAAATACAGAAGGTCTGCTAAGGGTACTACTCGAGGAAGCAGGGGCAGCGGTGTACGACAACGTCAGATCCCAAGTCATCACGGGGGATATGACGGGGTCGTACATGGTAGCCTACAGCGCGAAGAGCGGTTTCGTGACCCTGGACGAGGAGAAAACTAAGCGCTCAGGCAAACTCAAATTCTCAGCACCCGACGACGACCCGATACTGGTTACCGCCAAATGTACCAAAATCATGCTGGACGACAAGATCCTTGAAATGGCGCAATCCATTTTGGGGACTTCAGACAATCCAGCATCGCAGGAAATTTGGGCGGTGCCCAGTATCAGGTGGGTAAATGGAGTTCCGGGTTGCGGCAAGACAACCTGGGTGGTAAAGAACTTCGACGAGGAGAAGGATGTTGTAGCCACCACGACGACTGAAGCTGCCAAAGATCTCCGGGAGAAGCTAGCGCACCGCTTAGGAGACCGAATAAAGACACAGGTGCGCACTATGGCCTCAATCTTAGCCAACGGGTTCAAAACACAAGAGAAATGCTACCGCCTCACCTCTAATGAACCATTTTGGGTCCATAGTCATGGCAGTAAAGTTGTCTGGAGCAAGCGAGGTTGTCCTCGTCGGAGACGTGAACCAGCTTCCATTTTTGGACAGAGAGAACCTTTTCGAATTAAGGTATACCCGTCCAAACCTGGTGGCTGGCATCACCCAGGAGCTGCTCTGCACACACCGCAACCCGATGGACGTGGCGTTTGCGCCGAGCGAGATATACTCTGGTATATACTCCTCCAAGTCGTCGCTGTCGCGGGTCCACTCCCTGGAGGTGAAAGGTTATACAGGAGCGCAAATACCGAGCACCGCCCCTAACACCCTGTTCCTGGTTCATACGCAAGAGGAGAAAGCTTCTCTTGGGAGCCAGGGATATGGGTCCGGCGAAGGGTCGCGCCTGTTGACCATACACGAAGCCCAGGGTTTGACCTACGACAGCGTCGTTATCATCAACACAAGGTCCAGGAGGATACAGGTTCACGACAGCATCTCCCACGCGGTAGTGGCGGTGTCCAGACATACCATCAGTTGCGTCTATTACACCGACGACGCCGACGACGCCACGGGCCGCTTTGCAAAGAGGGCGATGGATGCGCCGACTAAAATGGTCGTCGAGTACAGCCTAAAGACGGCCATGCAGCATCGAGACACACCTGTCGTGGAAGCCCTGCTAGGGCTAGCGAAATCCCTGGTCAGCAGACCCCACTAAAACATTTCCAACAAGTCCCCATCCAAACTACAAGTCATAAAACAAATAAGCCCACCAAAAACTCCAACATAAATCCCTGTTCTGTGAAGTAAATTGTAAATTTAAGTAAATTGTAAATGTAAAAGTGCATGGCGGTGTGAGTCAGTCATACTCACGTAAACGTCCTGCCGATGGCGGCGTTGCACGTCCGGTCGCTTGGTTCCCTAAAAAATGGTTGAGCTAAGCGGCGCGGATGTGTACGTCATGTCCGTGAACGGACACCGTCGGTCGGGGCTGGTCGACTCACCCTGCCACGTACTTATCCCTTAAAAATTGTGTTAGTAAATAAAGTAAGGATTAAGTAAGTATAATTAATTAAATCGTAAAAAGTAAATTCTTTCAGTAACAAATAAAAAATAAAAATAAAGTTGTATTCATTCCATTTTTCTCATATATTATTGTAAGCCTGTGTATAAAAAAAAAATAAAAAAAATAAAACATTAAAATATGTATGTGCATGCGCACGACTATATTTATTAACGATGGACTCACGTAGACATAAGTTAGATAAGTAAGCTTAGAGTAATGTTGTCCGGCGTAGGAGTTAGACAATTGCATATATAAAAGAAACACCAATTACGTAGGCTACTGCCGGAGGACTAAAAAAAAACCGAATTAATTATTAACTAATTTATTTTAATAAAGAAATTACAATTATGAAGAATATAAGAAAATCAAATTGACTCGATCGATGTTGGATACGAAGTGCGCGGGCTCGATCACGTAGGCGGTGTCTTCGGGCCTCGTGTTCTGTGTCAGCAGTTTCCGTTCGTAGCAACTGGGTCGACGATGACGATGATGGCGCACGCGCCGTGCCTCGTGCTTTGTGTCAGCACTTTACTTAATAGTGAGGCGCACAACAGTGTCAGCGCTTTACTTAATAGTGATGCGCGTAACACCTCCCCCCTCAGATCGACGACTATTTCAGATTTTGAGATGAAATATCGTCGAGAGTTTAGATTGATCTTGGGATGCTGGCTGATTCTGGCGGGTTTCAGGTCTTTCAGGTTCGGCATACGTGGCTTCATCCGGAGTTGTCATCTTTTTCTTCTTCTGTGCCATGCGGATGCGGATTCGGTATAATAATATTGCTCCCAGTAAGAAAAACGCAAGTAGTGTACCATAAAATGGGATTGTCGTATGGTAAATGGTTGAGATTGGTTCAATGTGGATTGGCTTCTGTGAGTCTATTCTGTCTTGAATATCGTGCAGCTTCTTTAGGTTAATAGCATTGATTTGAAGGGGTGGCATGGTTGTTTCTTCGATGTCGTCTGGCACGTTGCTTATCTTTATGGGTTGTCCTCTAATGTGGTCATTAATGTTGACGATGGTGAATTCATCTGTTCGTATCTTGCAATTATGGGGAATAGTGGCTAGGAAGCTTCCGGCCAGGGTTATGGATTCTTCTTGTTCGCAGATTAACTGGACTTGTGTTGGTTTCGGGAACACGACGGCGTATCGGCGGTCATCTAATTTTTCCATTGCAGGCTTCGTCAGGCTAATGGTAATCGTGTTGCAGGTTTTGTGCGATGTTTGACCTCCGATGATATCACAAATGCAGTCTGGATGGGTTCTCATTTGGTGGTTGAGTTTTTCTTCGCAGAGATACTCATAAGCTACCTTCGGGCATTCTGCCTCTATGTACGCATGAATGTTTCCAGTGATTGCTAGGAATGGGTAGGACGGGATGATGGCTTGCTTATTTTTATTTGGTACGATGACTAACTTGTACAGTAGGAATTTTAGTGGAGAAGTTATGGGAAATTTAAATGCAAAAACTATTTGACTCCCATGATAATAAGCTAAGGGTTTAATGATGTCATAATATTCTCTAGTTTCTAATTCCAGTAATTGGTCTTTGTTATAAAGCGCACCTAGTTTGCGTATCATATCGCTTAATATTTCTGTACCTAACATGGAATGATGAGTATGCAGTTGACCGGAAAAGGCTATCGCATTCTCTAACCTACTTAATTCGCTTAATAAACTATCTACGTTATTGCTAATTATTTGTAGTATTTGCGAATACTTTGCAAACTTAATAAGGTTGTGTTGTTTATACTTATCGGCGTCAAGTAGAATATGCAGACTGTCATTTAATTGTACTTGATTCTCTATTAGTTTCGTAATTATTTTTGTATGTTCGCTCATCAAGCCTTTGCTTAGACTTATATGATGACTTTGCTCAATAGCTATCTGTTGCTGATTATTATTGAGAGCTTTAAGGGCATTGTCATATTTAATGGCATCTGTATGATCCAGGTTTCCTGTAATGCTCTTAATTACGGATCCGAGACTATCTACTAATCCTCTCTTGAATCGATTGGGCTTTAGGCTTTGTAGATGAGATGAGGCTGTATTTAATTTCGCGTTCAAGCTGTCTATTTGAAGCTCATATAAATTGCTAGTGTAATTGTCTAGTCTGTTAGTGGCTTTAGTAACTTGAATTCGTATCTCGTTAATGTTGTTGTCTATGTCTGTTAGTTCTATGTTTTGAAGGAATGTATGATAATGGGTGATGAGTTTCATGGGCCTTTAGGGGTATGAGGAACAGGGTGTAAAGTTCACTCATCCCCCATAGAAAAGGGAGGATCCTCCAACCAGACGGGTGTGATGTCTGGCGGGCAACTGCCCAGAGGTTTGAAGTTGGGAGATTCTATATATGTTTATCGCGCGGTAAACTCTAATTGCGCGATGCAGGATTTGTGTGACGTCAGGATGTTATGTGACGTCAGGTCTTTGATGCGTAGTTCGCATGTAGCGATGTAGATGCCGCTACATCACTCCCCTCCGGAGACCGGAGGTCGATAGTGGGCATAGTCTTGAATCTTGCGATGCTTCACAGTGCCAGCTGTGGTTCCAGTGAGTCGGAACCGGGTGCCGCATAGTTCGCGGTGAGTCGGAACTGTCTGCGGTGATTCCCCAGTGAGTCGGGGTAGCGCTGCGTTATGATCATCCAGTGGGTCGGATGTGGTACAGCGCTGGGTTGTGGCTGAGGGTGATGACCAGGAATGCGCGTTCGCTGCATGCTGGTGGTCAGGATACCCGTTGAAGCCGTGGGTGCTGACTGGCTGTGTGACTGGCCTCACGAAAGCTTGCGGGAGTGATGATGATGATGACGTCACGCTGAAGTAGTTGCACGAAGGCTGCGTTGACGTTCATGCTCGGGGTCACCAGTTTAGGGGTATGAGGAATAGGGTGTAAAGTTCACTCATCCCCCATAGAAAAGGGAGGATCCTCCGACCAGACGGGTGTGATGTCTGGCGGGCAACTGCCCAGAGGTTTGAAGTTGGGAGATTCTATATATGTTTATCGCGCGGTAAACTCTAATTGCGCGATGCAGGATTTGTGTGACGTCAGGATGTTATGTGACGTCAGGTCTTTGATGCGTAGTTCGCATGTAGCGATGTAGATGCCGCTATTGATGGCCCTAGTTTGAAGGGCAATAGTCCAGGTCCGTTCTCAAGTCGTTCTAGATTAATCTCCTGCGCCCAGGTTAGGCTAAACATCAGCATCAGGGGTATCCTGTAACAATTTCGCGGTTTTAGGGACACGTTTTAATCTAGATTTAGCTATAGGTCCCTTTTTCTTGGATGTGTAAATGTGGATAGGTAAATTAGCTAGGACTATGTCCTGGTTGTATCTGGGTGCGAGTTTAGATCTACTTGCGGAGGGATTACTAATGAATATTTGTTGGTCGGGCTCATAGTCGACCTCATCCTCACGGGTTTTATTACGACTCTCTATGAGTGCTGTTCGATTAGCGAGAGACGTCTCATTGATTAGTTCGTATACTTTTTGCATGCGTTCTCTATGTGTTTCGGTATATTGTTGTAGTAAGTGTCCGGTCAGATCTATGTCAATCGGGTCTCGTGGGTCGGTGTGTCCCAATATAAGGTCGTATGGTTTACATCGTGTAAAGGAATGAATCGAACTATTGTATGCTATGATAGCGTATGGCATCAGATGTACGACTGGCTCATCTTTGTATTTTAGTTTCAAAATACGAAGATGTTCCAATATAGTGGAGTGGAAGCGTTCAATATTACCGTTAGCGTTTGGTGAATATGCCAGTGTTTGATGATGAATTATTTTATGTACCTTACAGAACTCGGAGAACATCTGGTTGGTGAATTCGGTCCCTTGATCTGTAATGATGGTTAGTGGTAGGCCATGATGCGTGCTGAAGGTTAGTAAAGCTTGGATGACACTAACCGCAGTCCCATCTCGAAGGAGGTAAGCTTGACCATACTTTGAGAAGGCGTCTATGAATGTTACGTATTTTTCGTTCTGTGCTGAGAAGCTATCCATATGTACTATTTCGAACGGCCTGGTGGCAGGGGGTGCTATATTGAACTTTTGCTTTATGGGGCTCCTATCGTACTTTGCTTGCCCACATATTGTGCAGTCATTTATGAATTTGGTTATGTGTTCTCGCATCTTAGGCCAATAATATTTAACAGATAAAGCTAGGAAACACTCGTTAATGCCACGGTGGTTAGTCTTGCCTTCGTGGTAGTGACGAATAATATCCTGTTGCCTCAGGTATTCTTTTACGTTTTCAAGTTCCTTTTTTGCCAATACCAATTTCATAGATGAACTTTTAAAATATTTTTGTAACAAAGGGATTATGTTGTACATTGCAAGGGGTGGATTTATCAACAGAGCAGTTTTGATCTTAGGGTTGACGTATTCCTTAATGGCGTTAACCAGATTCTCTTCTAGGTTAGATTCAGATAGCTGAACGGATGTTCGAGTGTGGGTGTCAAATGGCTTAGTTGCCGTAGGTCGTTTTTTAAAGTCGCCTACAACGGTCAAGCACAGCTGTCGGTGAAATTTGTTTAGTGGTTCGTCGGTGATGGGTATTTCGAGTATAGGGTTTTCTTCAGAGGTATGTGCTGTCAGGGTGTTGGAGTTAGCTAGGGATGGTGGTCTGTCACTTGCGTATGCAATCATCGAACTAACCTCCTCGTTATGAATCTCAATACGAGAGAGGGCATCAGCATTGGTGTTATGTTTGCCTTTTTTGTACATGACGGTAAAATCGTACTCACTCAATTTTAACCGCCACCTGGTTAACCGTGAATTTGGTTCCTTGAGGCTCATGACCCACTGTAATGGTTTGTGGTCCGTTACTATTTTGAATTTGCGTCCAAAAAGGTAAGGCCGAAAGTATTTTGTCGCCCACACAATCGCTAATAATTCTTTCTCGATTGTGCTGTAATTTATTTCACTTTCATTAAGTGTCCGTGAAGCAAAAGCTACGGGTTTGTCAGAGCCAATAGGTCCTTGTGAGAGTACCGCGCCGATTGCAAAATTGGAGGCGTCTGTGGTTAGTACGAACTCTTTGTCAAAGTCGGGATATTTAAGGATAGGGTCGTTAGTCAGTAGAGTCTTACACCTCTCGAAACAGTTAATATAATCTGAATCTAAAGTTACTTTCTTTCCTTTCTTTAGGCATTGTGTCAAAGGTTTGGTAATACGGGAAAAGTCTGGGATGAACTTTCGGTAGTAACCGAGGAGTCCAAGAAACTGTTTAATTTCTTTAGGTGTTTTAGGTATAGGATAATTTTGAATGGCTGTGATTTTATTTGGGTTAGGCTTTATTCCTTCGGTACTGATGACATGTCCTAGGTATGCGGTCTCGAGTTTTAAGAATTCTGATTTATCTAACTGGATTTTGAAATTAGATTCTCTTAACCTTTGGTACACCTTCTCTAAGTTGATCATGTGTTCTTGGAGAGAGGTGCTGAATATAATTATATCATCTAAATATACTAGACATATAACGTTTTGGAGTCCTTTGAGTACATTGTCCATTACTCGTTGGAACGTGGAAGGGGAGTTTTTAAGTCCCATGGGCATTCTCATAAATTCGAAGTGCCCATGTTCAACATTAAATGCGGTCTTGGGAATGTCACTCGGGTTCATTTCAACCTGGTAAAATCCTGATGCCAGGTCAAGAGTGCTGAAATATTGGCACTTGCCCAGCTTGTCAAGGACGTCTGTAATATTCGGGATGGGATACTTGTCATCAATCGTTTTTTCATTTACCTTCCGAAAGTCAATGACTAGACGCCATTTCTGTTTTCCAGAGGCGTCAACCTTCTTTGGGACGACCCAAATCGGTGAGCTCCATGCGGATTCGGACGGCCTAATGATTCCTTGATCTAACATTTTCTCTATTTGATCACTAACTTCTTGACGGTGTATAAATGGATACCTATAACTTTTAGTGTAGGTCGGAATTTCGTCTGTAGTTTTAATGCTGTGCTTTATTTTGTTGGTGAAGGTTAATGCCTCGCCTTCAATGTAAAAGATATCAGCGTATTTTGAACATAGTGCCAGTAAGTTTGCTTTTTCCTCTTCGTTTAAGTGATCGGTGCGTATCCGGGATGTAACATCTTTAGCGCGAGGTGACGCTCGTTCAGTGCCTTCGATATTGAATATCATTGCCTGAGTGGCCTAGTCTAGTGAAAATATGATATCGTTGTTGGTTGGGTTAGTCACTTCAACCATACCGCGGCTATTGGAAACGGTGGTAAGGCATTCAGATATAATGCAATTGCAAATAATCTGTTTCTCTACAAAAACCTCACCATCCGGTGCATTAACGGGTAACCGTATTAACTTAGAACTTTCTGCTGGTACGATTTCCTCGTAGAGATTTAAGTTGCGTGAGTTATAAATTTGGATGGGATTAATTGCAAACCTAGTTGTCAATGTAAGATCTTTCAAATCTAATTTAGCCTCCCATTTGGTAAGTAAATCCATTCCTATCAGCCCATCAAAATGATCGTGGAATCTGTATATGAATAATTTAATTGGTTCTGTGTCGCCGAATTCGGGAAAGCAGGTTAAGTTGATAGAGTAGTCATTCCTACTTGTGGCATGAACGTTAGTAACCTCGAATGGATCGTAGTTAAGAGGTATGTGCGGGAAATAATTCTGGACTGCTTCTGGACTGATGAATGATTGGTTTGCACCAGTATCTATTAGAAAGTTAAGTGTAGGGTAATGGATACGAACATACGGTAGTTGCCTTTGGGTTTGCAAGTTTAATTCTATCCTAAGCTGTTTGACTTCGGAGGTTTCTGAAAAT
The DNA here is from genome assembly GCA_916701695.1 of Agrochola macilenta. Lineage (NCBI taxonomy): Eukaryota > Metazoa > Arthropoda > Insecta > Lepidoptera > Noctuidae > Agrochola > Agrochola macilenta. The sequence goes on along the minus strand of OU753557.1, from coordinate 24,414,508 downwards.
CCTGACTGGTTGAGGGTTGCTGTTGGTCCGCACTACCTGGCTTGTCCTTGTCATTAATTCCGTCAGTCTGTTGCGGTGTGACGTGGTCGTATGTACAGTCGTTGGAATAAAAGTCATCATTATTGTAGTCACCATAGTTATAGGGGTCAATGTAAAAGTAGTCAGATAAGTCGGGGTAATAATAGTCTTGCTCATAATTGGAACACTCGTTCACATTAACATCGCGGGTTTTAATATAGTTGGAAGGTGGTGGATTGCCCTGTAGTGCCCAGTTCCATCTGTTAGTAGGAGGCAGGGGCCTAGAAGCAAAGTGGCTAACGCCGCTCATCGGCCTGGGACCGTTATTCGGCGAATAATGATTTCTTGGGGGCATTCTGAATCCAGAAACACCCTGAATATTATTATGCGGTGGTGCGCCAAATACCTGTTGCGTACGGGTTTGGCCATGTGGTTGCATGTTAGATGGATTGAACGGCATTCTAAATTGGTTCTGAGGTGGCAAAGGCCGTGACATGAATTGTGATCCTTGCGGTCTGAACGGACCGGGCATGTTAAAGGGATTAGGTCTTAACGGAACAAGCATATTGTTTGGATAAATTGGCATTTTATGATTGATTTCGTTCTGTTGATTAGGTGGAATTCGAGCCAAAGATTTTTTATCAGGGAAGTTGTCATTCCTGCTCTGCAAATACATGGTGTTAGTCTCCTCGTGCACGAACTCTAGAGCCTTCTCAATAGTCTCTGGTCTCATACACCTAATACGCGCACCTAAAGGATCTTTCAAACCTCGGAGATAGGCCTGCAAAGTCAGTTTACGATATAAATCGCGTTTGGCCGCAATGGTTGATTCAAGGGTATCGTGCAATGAAACATATGTCATGACAGTGCTGAAAAGACTCTGGCAACGCTCATAAAATTCCTGCGGCGTGCCGTAACCTTGTGTAAGTAAAGCCAAATCGTTGTATAGAGCGGTCTCATCTCGCTGGTCGGCAAAGTTATTAATAAGAGCATTACGTATGCCTACCCAATCATTAGGTATTCCGTTAGCATTAATCAGACGGGCGGCGGGCCCTGTAACTTTGTTCAATATGCCGTTTAAAAGCGCTAATTTATTTAAATCCGGTTGCCCCTCTTGAATGAACTGAAGTGCTAACTGGTCACACAATTTTATAAATCTGGTAAGTACATTCGGGTTACCATCAAAATCGGGAACTAAGCGAAGGGCTTTAAATATATTGTCTAAATCGGCCATCTCGGGTTCAATTTCGGGATTAATATTTCGTCTAGAATCTACACTACTACTCCTACTACTAACTAACCTAGGTGTTCTCAATCTACGTGGATAAAAAATGTTGGACAGGGTATATAGAACTTACATACAAAAAGGAAGCAAGCAACCACTAAGAAAATTCAGCGGACTTACATGAACATTCTGGTCTTCGTTGAGCGGTATCGATATCTGGATCTCCAGCGTAGTCTCGTTGTTCAGGATATCCCGGTGCGACGTTGAAAGTCTATCGATGCGAACGCGGTGCGATATACCGGTAATCGCAAGAACGACCCGGGAATCCTACCGACTGCGCCAATTACGTAGGCTACTGCCGGAGGACTCAAAAAAAACCGAATTAATTATTAACTAATTTATTTTAATAAAGAAATTACAATTATGAAGAATATAAGAAAATCAAATTGACTCGATCGATGTTGGATACGAAGTGCGCGGGCTCGATCACGTAGGCGGTGTCTTCGGGCCTCGTGTTCTGTGTCAGCAGTTTCCGTTCGTAGCAACTGGGTCGACGATGACGATGATGGCGCACGCGCCGTGCCTCGTGCTTTGTGTCAGCACTTTACTTAATAGTGAGGCGCACAACAGTGTCAGCGCTTTACTTAATAGTGATGCGCGTAACACACCTGTAAACAAAAGTAAGTATGTAAACAAAAGCACGGACCTCCAAGTCTGTGGATTTATTGTGAGGCAGGAGTGTGGTTTTAGCCGGTAAGAGTCCGGCACTGCCCAGACTGGGTCATCTGTGACGCAGTCTGGGCGTCCATGAGGATTTCCCACTCCTGCCGAAAAAAAAAAAAAAAAAAAAAAAAAAGAGACGGTCAACGGAGAGATAATCAGGACGATATACGTGTCGGTGATAGAGCCCATCGTGGTGTATGCAGCGAGTGCGTGGGCCCCCGCAGCTGAGAAACTGATGACAAGGAATCAGTTTGACTCACTGCAGAGAGGCTTCGCGCAGAAGATCTGCAAAGCATACCGCACGGTGTCTCTGACATCGGCCCTTATTCTGTCAGGCCAACTCCCCCTAGATCTCCGGGTAATCGAGGCCGCGACCCTGTTCAAGATCAAAAAGGGCCATTCCCAAGAGTTCATACCGCCGGGCCGCGAGCTGGAGTGCAACGTGCACCACTCCGAAAATCCCCACCCAGCGCAACTCATAACAACTGAGTATGCACTCCTAGAGGACTTGACTCCCGAAACCCTGGAAACCCATCAAGTAATCGGTCCCCAAATCTACACCGACGGCAGCAAGATAGAGGGAAAAGTAGGAGCTGCCCTAACTTGGTGGGAAAACGAAAAGGAGTCAGAGTCCAGAACCTTCGGCCTGGAGCCTCACAACACTGTCTTCCAATCGGAAATGTACGCTCTCTTTAGAGCTGTCAGGATGGCAAGAGAATCTAGGGCGGCCTCCGTTGGCATCTTAAGCGACTCAAGATCGTCGCTTGACCTGCTGAGGAGACCGTCTGTCACTCACCACCTGGCACTCCAAATCAAGAGAAGCATCCGAGAGTTAAGAGAAGAAGGCAGAGAAGTGAGACTCTTTTGGCTAAGGGCCCACGTGGGAACCGCCGGGAACGAGAGAGCGGACGAGCTGGCCAAGGAGGCAGCGTTAACAAAGGACACATCGGACTACAGCAAGGTCCCCGTATCGTTCGTGAGAAGGAAGATACGGGAGGGGACTATAAAGAAGTGGCAAGCGCGGTACGAGTCCTCCACTACAGGAGCGGTCACAAAAGTGTTCTTCCCAGACGTCCTAGCGGCGAAAAGAACACTCAGAGACGCAGTTCTCACACCGGTCCATGTACAAATCCTAACAGGACATGGAGGATTCTCAGCGTATCTCCACCGATTTCATCTCAAAGATAGTCCCTCGTGCGTCTGTGACCCCAGTTGCGAAGAGACAGTTTGGCAACTGCTATTCGAATGCCCAAGATTCAGTCTAGAAAGAATGGAGCTGGAAGTCAAGTTCGAAACCCAGCTAAGCCAGTCCACACTCCACACGATCATGGAGAGACCGGCTACTAGGAATCCATTCTTGGCATTCGCAAGCAAAGTCGCAACAGTCGCAGCATTGGCTAACAAAACAGACGTAACCTTGCAAAGACGAAATCGACCACCATCCACACAAACCGTCACAATCACGTCAACAACTACAACAACAACTACACAAACAACAACAACGACACCACTAAACGTAACACAAATCACAACAACAGCAGCAGCAGCAGCAGCAGTTAGCCTACAACAAGCCCCTAGCACCATGACCACCACGCAATTCCTGGCATGTGGAGGAGACGGAGTCCCAGGAGTCCGATTGCGAGGCGTCGCCCTCTTCATGAACCGTGAAGAAGAAAAGTTAGGCGTGAGCTTCTGCATAGGCTGGAGCCGACCTGCAGCCCGTATACCAATATCGCCAGGCCTTGCCGCCTTGATCAACGGAAGCACCACTAAAACGAGCATGAAAGGTAGCAAGTATGCTGCACTGCCACAGGTGGAAGTAGCCACTCACCGATGCCGACTAATGCGATCCAAAGGTAAGACGATCGCACTATTCGAGTGGGGAGAGGAGACTCCATTTGCTCAGGTAAGCTCATTGCTTCAGAGGATCAGGGAGGCAGGAGACTACAAGGGAGCCACAGCCCGCACCATCAGTGTAGACGCGATGACGGTCGGAGGAGAAAGAGGAAACGTCGCAGACCGATTCGGTTGTTTGAAAGCCTCAGAACATCATGAGGTGGTCGTCTACGAGGACAGAGGGGAAACTCTAAGTTTCCTCAAAACCCCCCGACAGCCAACAGCCGGTGCGACGAGCCCCACAGCAAGCCCGACCAGTCAGAGCGGATCGGAGAGGGCCCAGCAGAAGGCAGCCGCCGAAAAAGCTGCAAAGGAGCAGCGAAAAACCGTTAACCCGGAGGACCGGGTCCGGTTGAGGAGTCGCCTGGAAGGCGTAGGCACTTTCCTTAACGCACTGCTCCCAAGTACCAGCCATACATCACCATCCCACAAACAGGAATCAGCAGTGGAAAGGTTCTTTAGTAAGAAGCCCAAGGAACCGCCCCAGCAGAAGCCTATGCCTACAAGAGCCGACAAAGGGCAAGTCAGCCCGCCGTCCCTCGCAGCGAAACTGGGCACCACGGACCACGTGAAGAGCGCTTTCCTCGAGTACGTAGCGATCGTGAGAGCGACCAGAGAGGTCAATCTCATGACATGCAGGAAGATCCTGCAGACCTTCCAGAGAAATACAGAAGGTCTGCTAAGGGTACTACTCGAGGAAGCAGGGGCAGCGGTGTACGACAACGTCAGATCCCAAGTCATCACGGGGGATATGACGGGGTCGTACATGGTAGCCTACAGCGCGAAGAGCGGTTTCGTGACCCTGGACGAGGATAAAACTAAGCGCTCAGGCAAACTCAAATTCTCAGCACCCGACGACGACCCGATACTGGTTACCGCCAAATGTACCAAAATCATGCTGGACGACAAGATCCTTGAAATGGCGCAATCCATTTTGGGGACTTCAGACAATCCAGCATCGCAGGAAATTTAGGCGGTGCCCAGTATCAGGTGGGTAAATGGAGTTCCGGGTTGCGGCAAGACAACCTGGGTGGTAAAGAACTTCGACGAGGAGAAGGATGTTGTAGCCACCACGACGACTGAAGCTGCCAAAGATCTCCGGGAGAAGCTAGCGCACCGCTTAGGAGACCGAATAAAGACACAGGTGCGCACTATGGCCTCAATCTTCGCCAACGGGTTCAAAACACAAGAGAAAAGCTACCGCCTCACGGTAGACGAGGCTCTAATGAACCATTTTGGGGCCATAGTCATGGCAGTAAAGTTGTCTGGAGCAAGCGAGGTTGTCCTCGTCGGAGACGTGAACCAGCTTCCATTTTTGGACAGAGAGAACCTTTTCGAATTAAGGTATACCCGTCCAAACCTGGTGGCTCGCATCACCCAAGAGCTGCTCTGCACACACCGCAACCCGATGGACGTGGCGTTTGCGCTGAGCGAGATATACTCTGGTATATACTCCTCCAAGTCGTCGCTGTCGCGGGTCCACTCCCTGGAGGTGAAAGGTTATACAGGAGCGCAAATACCGAGCACCGCCCTAACACCCTGTTCCTGGTTCATACGCAAGAGGAGAAAGCTTCTCTTGGGAGCCAGGGATATGGGTCCGGCGAAGGGTCGCGCCTGTTGACCATACAAGAAGCCCAGGGTTTGACCTACGACAGCGTCGTTATCATCAACACAAGGTCCAGGAGGATACAGGTTCACGACAGCATCTCCCACGCGGTAGTGGCGGTGTCCAGACATACCATCAGTTGCGTCTATTACACCGACGACGCCGACGACGCCACGGGCCGCTTTGCAAAGAGGGCGATGGATGCGCCGACTAAAATGGTCGTCGAGTACAACCTAAAGACGGCCATGCAGCATCGAGACACACCTGTCGTGGAAGCCCTGCTAGGGCTAGCGAAATCCCTGGTCAGCAGACCCCACTAAAACATTTCCAACAAGTCCCCATCCAAACTCCAAGTCATAAAACAAATAAGCCCACCAAAAACTCCAACATAAATCCCTGTTCTGTTAAGTAAATTGTAAATTTAAGTAAATTGTAAATGTGCATGGCGGTGTGAGTCAGTCATACTCACGTAAACGTCCTGCCGATGGCGGCGCTGCACGTCCGGTCGCTTGGTTCCCTAAAAAATGGTTGAGCTAAGCGGCGCGTATGTGTACGTCATGTCCGTGAACGGACGCCGTCTGTCGGGGCTGGTCGACTCACACTGCCACGTACTTATCCCTTAAAAATTGTGTTAGTAATTATAGTAAGGATTAAGTAAATATAAGTAATTAATTCATAAAAAGTAAATTCTTTCAGTATCAAATAATAAAAATTGTATCCATTCCTTTTTTTTTTTCTCATATATTAATTGTAAGCATGTGTATCAAAAAAAAAAAAAAAAAAAAAAATATATGTATATCTATAAAATATGTATGTGCATGCGCATGACTATAATTATTATAAAAAAAAAAAAAAAAAAAACGATGGACTCACGTAGACATAAGTTAGATAAGTAAGCTTAGAGTAATGTTGTCCGGCGTAGGAGTTAGACAATTGCATGTATAAAAAAAAAAAAACCTGTAAACAAAAGTAATTATGTAAACAAAAGCACGGACCTCCAAGTCTGTGGATTAATTGTGAGGCAGGAGTGTGGTTTTAGCCGGTAAGAGTCCGGCACTGCCCAGACTGGGTCATCTGTGACGCAGTCTGGGCGTCCATGAGGATTTCCCACTCTTTCCACTTTTTTTTTTTTTTTTTTTTTTTTTTTTTTTCCGGGGTGGTAATCCTCATGGATGTCCTCCGCCCTGGGGTGGGCGGAGGGGTCTGTCAGACTCTTACTGACTAAAAACCACCCCGGTGTTCCAACTCACACCTACGCCGGGGGTCGCGGGAACTTGAAATCTTCCGCAACCCACGGCTGGTGCCGGCCCGCCACTGCGGGCCTCCTCGCGGGTCAGGGGGGGGAGTGAGGTGTTTGACTCCCCCCGCGACGTCTCAGAGGGGCGCGCGTGGAACACTACGCGCCGCCACCTCGGGTCCTGATGTGTGGGGGGCGACGGACGTCCCCGAGTCCGGCTGGAAGAGGGCGTTATCCGCCCTCCGCCGACGCCCGGTGCGCCTGCTGCGGGCCGGGTGAGTGGACGAGATCTCCCTCTTCCTTTCCGCAGCCTGCGATTACTCACAGCCTCGCAGTACTGCGAGACGACTGTCTCGCAGTAGGAAACCACCGCGTCCCAGGACTCGCCGCCGCCGACCATCGCATTCACTAGGGCCGGCAGCGACAAGTCACTGCCTACTTCTGAGATGAGGGCACGGCGCGGCTCCTCCCAAGCGGCACACTCTGCCAGCGTATGCCGCGCCGTGTCCTCCCGGCAGTCGACGCAGTGGTGACACCGGGCGTCCGGCTCCCTGTTTATGCGACACAGGTACTTCCCGAAGCAACCATGCCCCGAGAGCACCTGCGTCACCCGAAACGACAGGGAGCCGTGCCTCCTCCCGAGCCAGCGGTCGAGCACTGGCCGGACCGCCTCGACGATGTCGAGGCCGAACCTAACCTAACCTAACCTTTTTTTTTTTTTTTTTTTTCCGGGGTGGAAAATCCTCATGGATGTCCTCCGCCCTGGGGCGGGCGGAGCTACGCCGGGGGTCGCGGGAACTTGAAATCTTCCGCAACCCCTGGCTGGTGCCGGCCCGCCGCTGCGGGCCTCCTCGCGGGTCAGGGGGGGGAGTGAGGTGTTTGACTCCCCCCGCGACGTCTCAGAGGGGCGCGCGTGGAACACTACGCGCCGCCACCTCGGGTCCTGATGTGTGGGGGGCGAAGGACGTCCCCGAGTCCGTCACCCCTGGACCCATTTAGGGGGGCTGGAAGAGGGCGTTATCCGCCCTCCGCCGACGCCAGGTGCGCCTGCTGCGGGCCGGGTGAGTGGACGAGATCTCCCTCTCCCTTTCCGCAGCCTCCTTCTGCGAGACGACTGTCTCGCAGTAGGAAACCACCGCGTCCCAGGACTCGCCGCCGCCGACCATCGCATTCACTAGGGCCGGCAGCGACAAGTCACTGCCTACTTCTGAGATGAGGGCACGGCGCGGCTCCTCCCAAGCGGCACACTCTGCCAGCGTATGCCGCGCCGTGTCCTCCCAGCAGTCGACGCAGTGGTGACACCGGGCGTCCGGCTCCCTGTTTATGCGACACAGGTACTTCCCGAAGCAACCATGCCCCGAGAGCACCTGCGTCACCCGAACAGTCTTCGTTGTGTGTGTCTTCGTCTTTGTTGCGAACAGTCTTCGATGCATCAGCAAAGTCAACATCAGGATTATCACTAAATGACATTCAATATGTAGGCCCTACTGTACAGAATGATTTACTATCGATCTTACTGAGAGTTAGACAACATAAATATGTAATCTCAGGGGATATCGAAAAAATGTATGGAGCAGTCGAATTAAATTCGAGTCAAAGATCATTGCAACGCATTATATTCAGGAAAGATCCGTCTGAGCCTCTCAAAACTTACACATTAAATACAGTCACATATGGCACAGCGTCTGCACCTTATCTTGCGACCAAGTGCCTTGTGAGCCTTGCTGAGGCCACAGAGGATCAGCACGTAAAAGGTAGTATCCAACGTGACTTTTACGTAGACGATTTGTTGAGTGGATCAAACACTATACGCGGCGCAATCGAACTTTGCCAGCAAATAAAAACAATATTAGCTTCAGCGAAATTTAATTTGAGAAAATGGCAGTCTAACAGTACCGAAATTCTAAAAGAGATAGTAGACATAGAGGATAACTCTTGCCTCGATCTAGATTTATCGGATAATTACACATCTAAAACTTTAGGGCTACTATGGATATGCAATTCAGATGTTTTGTCATTTTCCATTAATATTGACAGTCACAAAACAATAACAAAAAGGCACATATTATCTATAATCAGCCAAATTTTTGACCCATTGGGATTAATTGGTCCATGTGTTGTTGAGGCAAAAATTATAATGCAAAAATTGTGGGTCAGTAAGTGCGACTGGGACGATGAGGTTCCTCAGGATATAGCCGATCAGTGGTCGACATTTGTAAAAGCATTAAATTTTTTAAATTGTTTGAATGTTCCCAGATGGGTTTTATGTGACAACTGTATCACTAATGAAATACATACATTTACAGATAGCAGTGAGAAGGCATAAGGGGCTTGTATTTATATACGCAGTATTGATAACTGTAATGCAGTCACGGTACGCTTATTAGTTTCTAAAAATCGTATAGCTCCGATAAAACCAACAACGATGCCCAGGTTAGAGCTATGTGGGGCGCTTTTAGGTGCAAGATTGTGTACAAAGGTCAAAGAATCCCTTACCATACCAATTAGCCGATGCGTCTTTTGGTGTGATTCAACAATAGTGTTGAGCTGGTTATCCACACCATCAACTCAACTTAAGCCTTTCGTCAGGCATCGTGTTTACGAAATACAAGACACCACCCTTGCATCTGTATGGAAGTATGTGCCAACACGAGACAATCCCGCAGATCTCGTTTCTCGAGGGGTGAAGGCTGATCATATCAGCGATTCTAGCTTATGGTGGGCAGGTCCCTCATTTCTGTCACAGGATGAATGTCTTTGGCCGAAACCACCAAACGATGTTGCAAAACAGGACTTGCCTGAACTAACTTATTTTGTAAATGAATCTGATAATTACCACATTCAAGTTAATCAAACTGTAATACAACAACTAATTAATAAATACTCAGATTTTAACCATTTACAAAGAATTGTAGCCTACATTAAAAGGTATATTTACAATTTAAAAAATAAAAATAATAAGTTTGTAGGTTGTCTGTCTAATCAAGAAATTCAATCATCATTAAAATGTATTTTACGCATTGCACAGTTTGAAATGTTTCCGGATGAATATTCTATTTTAAAATTAGGAAAATCCTTGCCTCATAAAAATCGGCTCATATCTTTATCTCCTTTTTTAGATTCAGATGATATAATTCGTGTCGGAGGCAGGCTAAATAACTCTCCTTATGATTATAACGTGAAGCATCCCATACTCATTTGCAGTAAATATCATATAACTAAAATCTTATTTCAAACTGTTCACAGAAAACTGTTACATGCGGGACCTCAGTTGCTCTTGGCAAATATTCGTCAAAACTATTGGCCCTTGGGGGGCAGAAATTTATCCAGAATCACTGTTCAAAAATGTGTAGTGTGTTTTAGGCATAAGGCACAAAATGTACAACCAATAATGGGACAACTTCCAGAATCACGAAGCAATTTAGAATTCCCGTTCTTAAATTCAAGTGTCGACTATGCCGGCCCAATACTGATCGCTGACCGGAAGGGAAGAGGCTGCAGACTTATAAAGTCGTATATATGTATCTTTGTCTGCCTCGCTGTCAAAGCGGTTCACCTGGAGCTTGTCACGGATCTTACAAAGGAAGCATACATGGCTGCTTTAAATAGATTCATTGCACGCCGTGGCAAGCCTCGTAGCATGTTGTCCGATAACGGCACAAACTTTGTCGGTTGTTGTAACCAGTTACGTCTTTTCTTGCAGGAGTCAAATATTGCGTACGATGTTGCTCAGGAAGGAATTGAATTCAGCTTTGTGCCTGCCTACTCCCCTCATTTCAATGGCGTTGCTGAGGCCGCTGTGCGCTCAACAAAACATCACTTAAAGAGACTGCTTAAGCTAACGCACTTCACGTACGAAGAGATGGCTACGTGCCTAACTCAAATAGGTGCCATTCTCAATTCCCGACCTCTCACTCCTTGTTCTCCTGATCCACTTGATTTTTGTGCCTTAACTCCTTCTCATTTTTTAATTGGAAGATCACTCACGTCCGTTCCGCATCCACAGATGACTGACAGCGGAAACATAAGTCGACTCGAGCGATGCCAAAGGGTAGAATACATCAAGCAGCATTTTTGGAAAAGGTTTAATACCGAATACATATCTCTGCTGCAGCAAAAGACCAAGTGGTCAACCACATCGGGAGACATCAACGTGGGGAGGCTCGTCCTGGTAAAGGATAAGGCGCTTCCACCTCTCTGCTGGCTGCTGGGTCGCGTCGTGCAGGTGTACCCGGGCTCCGACGGCATCGTGAGGGTCGCTGAGTTGAAGACGAAAAAAGGGACAATCCGACGCGCCTTCAACAACATCTGCCCGCTACCACTTTTTTGAAACCACCGCTTCAACCCGGGGAGCATGTCCACGCGCGGACACAGTGCTACAGGAGACGTAGGCGGGGTGCGGGAGATGCGTGGGACGACGACGCGGCGCGAGCCAATGAGCGACGACCAACGCGGACCGGGCCTTACTTCACCTCAAAATCGGGTGCGAACGGTCATCGTTTCGCATCGAATTATTTTGCATTATTAAAATACACCTATAAAATATACAGTCCACATTTAATTGAAGAAACCCATGAACCACCTCAAACAGCAGAGTGGTACAATAACAATTGTTTGCCACTTGTCTTGGAAAAAGTTCGGGAGAAACGACCTCGCAGTAAGAGTAAAGTAAGACCTCCTTCACCACGACTACGCCTCGTCGCACACCGCCAAGCAAACAATCGACTACTTGGCGAAGTAAGACGTGGAATTACTGGGTCACCCGCCCTATAGCCCATGACCTCGCACCTTGCGATTTTTATTTATTTCCGAAAATAAAAGAAACTTCGAGGAAAACGTTTTATGGGCGCCGACGAAGCAGGGGCTGCGTTTCAAAATGCCGTCGAAGAGACCCCTAAGGACGAGTGGGCAAAGTGCTTTTCTCAGTGGTTCCATCGGATACAGCGATGTATTGATGTAAATGGACACTATTTTGAAAATATATAATAAAACGAATAACTTGCCAGTTTGTTCAGTTTTTGATTTTCGAAGAACTTTCAGTGTCACCCTTGTATCAACTGATAAAGAGGAGCCGTCGCGTACCTACTTTTCACCGCGATCGCCAGCACTGACTAACGAGTTAGCTAATCGATGTAAACAAATGAATGTTACAATTGAGAAGCGTCCCTCGTTTACTGAGGTTATTCAGAGGGACGGTGAATGGAAGGTATTGAATAATACGGAAGAATGAACCGTGGTGCAGAAACGGAAACATAAAAATAGATTTACTAGCCAAAGAGGTAGTGCGGAGGTAGATGTTGAGGAGAAAACTGTTCAGTTTAGAGCGGCGGACAGGAAAGTGCCACTATTTATATCAAATGTGCATAAGGCGGTGTCAGAGCAGGTTATTGTAGATTATGTGTATGAGAAGACTCGAGAGCGAGTTTCACTAATTAAAATTAAAATGAAACAGGAAAAAGACTACTAATGCTTACTAATAAAATTCGGGATATTATAAATTGCATATCAAATAAATAATCGCCTATCAATACATGATTTGCGTTTAAATACTACCCATAAAATTCACCGGGACGTCTGCTGTGGACATTTCAGCGGGCCTTTTGAGCGGGAGGCCATACGGTGGCGTCGCGTTACTGTGGCGTAGAAGTGCGTTCGAGACAGTGTTGCCGATAGAGTGTAATAATGTGCGAATGTGCGCGGTCAGACTAACCATAAGTACTAGATCTGTAGTGGTTTTCAGTGTCTACATGCCAACGAACTCGAATGATAACCTTCCGGAGTTTACAGCCTGTCTTAGTACTATTCGCTCAATAATAGAAGTAGAGGAGAATAAAGGAGTTGAGGCCTTTTACATCATAGGAGACTATAATGCACATACGAATGAGTTATTCTATAACGAAATGATGAATTTTTGTTCAGAATAAAGTTGGGTCTGTGTAGATGTGAGTATGTGTGACAGTAATACTTACATTTTTACAAGTGAATCACATGGCTGTAATAGATGGTTAGATGGATGGTTATGTCGTCATAAAGTCTGCGCAGCAATCAGTCGTTAGTGTGACAGTAATGTGTGACTTGTATTGGTCCGACCATTTCCCGATTGTGATCGAATGTGACTTGCATAAAATTAATTGTAAAATTACAGATAATAAATGTATGTATACGTGTTGTATGGGGCGAGAGGACGTCGGAGCAGATTAGCGAGTACCACGACATCTGTCACTCTAAGCTGAGACTTATAGATATTCCTCGAGAGCTGAGTGATTGTTGTGATAAGTTCTGTGATCACAGAGAACATTGCTCAGCTCTTGATGAAATGTATTTCAATATTGTAAATATACTGTTAGAGGCCGCTGTACATACCTATAAGATAAAGTGTCGGAGGAAGGGTGGCTATGTCACGGGTTGGAATAAACATGTCGCTGGCGCTCACCGCGAGGCGCGGCTCAAATTTCACGTGTAGACGATGGCTGGTCGCGCGACCAGTGGTCGTGTATTTTATGATATGGCGGAGGCGAGGCGACATTTTAAGGCCAAACTCAAGTGGTGTCAGAACAGGCAGGAACAGCTTAAAATGGATCTCCTTGCTTTCAACCACGCTAACAAAGACTTTAAGCATTTTTGGAAAAACCCGAGTAAAATTAATGTGAGGCCGAGTCTCCCGGTGAGTGTCGGTGGTGTTAGTGACCACAAGAATATTGCTTATGCTTTTAGGGAGCATTTTACGGTGCGGTCACTCTTAGGCTCGGCGTCTTATGGAGCGGACGGTGCTGAGACCATTGTGACAAAGCGGAACGCAAAGGTTCCAGCCAAGATCGTGGCTAAAATTATTTCGGGAATGCAACGTGGAAAGTCGCCGGGTCACGATGGTCTCAGCATCGAACATTTTAAACATGCGGGAGTTCATGTACCTAGAGTATTGTCACTATTTTTCACTCTGTGCCTAGGTCATTCTTATTTACCAGAGCCACTTATGCGGACTGTAGTGGTTCCGATAGTTAAAAACAAAACTGGTGACACATCCGACATGAACAACTATCGACCCATCTCGCTAGCCACCACCATGGCCAAGGTGCTTGACGGTCTGATGAAGGGCTGCCTCTCAGGATTTGTTGGACAAGTGCATGACGCCCAGTTCGGATTCAAGGCGGGAGTGTCCACAGAGAGTGCCATCCTCAGCCTAAAGCATACCGTGAAGTACTACACCGCGAGGAGGACGCCGGTGTACACGTGTTTCCTTGATTTGTCGAAAGCTTTCGATCTCGTCTCTTATGATGTGCTATAGGACAAGTTGATGGGCACGGGTGTACCGGCGGAGTACGTAACCCTCCTCAGATACTGGTATGCTCACCAAACAAATCGGGTAAGGTGGGACGGTACTCTGTCGGATGAATATCAAATGGAATGTAGTGTAAGGCAGGGGGGGATAAGCTCGCCCCTGTTATTTAATTTAAGGCTTGTGCAGACCAGCGCGACGCGACGGCGCGACGCGACACGAACAATACAATTTCTAAGAAAACTTCACAGTATAACAATAACCGGTGTCGCGTCACGCGACAAGTCGTGCTGGTCTGCACAAGCCTTTATATGTCAATCATCTTATCGAGCGACTGAGCAGCACACATGTCGGCTGTCGTATATACAGTACATGTGTCTTACATGTGTGTAACTTATGTTATCATAAGTTACGCGGACGACATGATGTAGCTCAGTCCATCGATGAGCGGACTGAGGCAGCTACTCGCGATCTGCGAGACGTATGCGGAGGTGCACGCCCTTAAATATAACTCAAAAAAGAGTGAGGTCTTAGTGTTTACGGTACCTAAACCACAGCCCCGTCATGTACCTCCGGTATATCTCAACGGCGGCGGCGTAGTACTTAATATAGTGAATAGTTTTAAATACCTAGGTCATGTTGTCACTAGTGACCTACGGGATGATGGCGACATAGAGCGCGAGGGCAGGGCGTTAGCGGTGAGGAGCAATATGCTCGCCCGTAGGTTCGCTCGCTGCACGGCAGACGTCAAAATTATTTAAGGCGTTCTGTCAGTCCTTCTACTCGAGCGGCTTGTGGGTGTCATATACGGGCCGAGCCTACAACGTCCTGCGTGTACAATACAACAACGCTTTCAGGATGCTGTTGCGGTTGCCGCGGCGTTCTAGTGCGTCTGGAATGTTTGCTGCAGCTCGCACGGATGGCTTTCACGCCATCGTTCGTAAGAAAGCGGCTTCCTTACTACAACGCTTGCGTAACTCTCGTAACAGTATCCTGAAAATGATTGCTGGCAGAGCGGACTGCCCTATCCAAAGGCACTGGGTGAAAATAGCAATAGGTTTGTGCTAAATTATACTTATTACACTAACATAGCTTATAAGCATAATCTGTCACTAACCAGTAACAACTTATGGACTAATAATTAAGGTCTGAATTAAAGATATTTTATTTTATTTATTTATTATTATCTCTATAGTTACGTTATTCTAGCATAACTTCTTACAACAAGTCTGTTTTTTCCTCGCAAGAGTGTTGAAAACCGTCGAATGAAACGCGGGTGCATTAATCATTACACACTCGCCTACCTAATCGCGCTCGCCTGCGGCTCGCGTGAATAAGACCGCCTAATGTGTAATGGCCAACACAGCACACTTGTATCAATTATGATATATTTAGTACATTAGTACTATTCACTTTTAACCTAAAAATAACTGGTAACGCCCATTTCAGCAAGGTCAACGGCATAATACTAAACCTTAAATATCTATCAACTACACTTGTAGCTTGTCAAGATAAATCAAACGAACCCAACACAGCAGGGCTATCTTGTAACGTTGAGGAGTTCTTGTGGCCATCTTCCGGCTGTATAATCAGACCCTGGACTACATATAAGACTAAGTATGTTTTTTTCAAGACAAAAATTAACGAACCCAAACTCATCAAGGCTATCTGCTTAGTTTAGTTGAGGAGTTCCTGTGGCCGCCTTCCGGCTCCATCATCAGACCCTGGGGTGTAGGTAGAGATCGTCCAATGTAAAACTGCACGCCCCTCCACGAAATTTTTTGAACGAAGTTCCTTATCGCGCGTTGCGAAAGGGGGCTAGACGGAAAAAATTAAGACCAAAAGTTGTAACGACACTTTTTGCTATAGTTGTAAGCCGTGTGGCGAACGCGTGTTTCTCTGTCTGTTTCTCTCTCAAAGTCAAAGTCGAAGTCGAAGTCGGAGTCGAAGTCGGAGTCGGAGTCGAAGTCGAAATCGAGGTCGAAGTCGAAGTCGCAGTCGGAGTCGGAGTCGAAGTCGAAGTCGAAGTCAAAGTCGAAGTCGAAGTCGAAGTAAAAAAAAAGAAATAAAAGAGAAAAAAAGTATTTACAATGCATTTGCTCGAAAAGAGCCTTTTCCAAGCAGTAAATTAGTGCGGAAAGTGTCACTTTTTTTCACTAGTGCTTTTTACTTTTCTGTTTTTTTTTTCATTTTTGTGGCCGTCGTCAGCCCGTTGCAAAGAGTTTTTATTATTTGAGAAAAGTTTTACAAATCAGATGATGATGATTACGATGACGATGGCGATGGCGATGACGATGGCGATGGCGATGACGATGGCGATGACGATATCGATGACGATGGCGATGACGATGGCGATGGCAATGGCGGAGTCAAAGTCAAAGTCGAAGTCGAAGAGTTTTTTTTTCTCTCACAATGCATAGTAAAACGTTATATAAGTCGATACGAGTCAAGAGACATACTTATACATATACTACTTCGAGACCAAAAGTTGTAACGACGCTTTTTGCTATAGTTGTAAGCCGTGCAGCGTGCGCGTGTTTCTCTGTCTGTCTATCTCTCTCTCTCATAGAAAGAGGAACTTCGTTCCATCCGGGTGTCCCTTGACCCCTCTCAAGTTTTTTATACGAACTTTTGAAATGCAACAAGCAGTGGCCGTGTAATTCTAAATTAGACGATTTCTACGTAGGTTACTAACCGACGAGGGTTGACAATAAAATTCGCCATTTTGTTCGAAAACTTTGAGACGTAAATTTCTATTTTTTACAAATAATAATTACTTAGTTAATTATTTATTGTGAATAAATAATAATTATTTATTTATTGTTTTTTTGTTATAATCAGTAACCAATAAATACAAAATTAGCAAATTATTGTATATTTTAGGAAAGGATCTATAAAAATAGCTAAGATATTTATAACCTAAGCACTTTTTCCGTATTCTCAACTGCAACAGAAGAACTCGATACGAAATTCACAGTAAGTACAGTACCTACTATAATACTATTACCTAACTACTCTGTGGTTAGGGGGACCTAGCGCCTTAAGGAGCTTCTGTCATACCGTCATACTCAAACTTTATAGGTACCCACCTATTATTTAAGTACATAAATTAATGTATTATACTTCAGGCTTCGTGCTCGATATAACATTTACCATGCAGCGTCGTTACGCCAGTCGACAACCACTCGCATATTTAGAGCTGAAAGCAAAAACTAAACGCACAAGTGTAGCTATTCCGCTCTATACGTCATCTGTCATTCTTTACGTTTGCGCGGCAACCAGTACGCTGTAATTCCCAAAAAATATTAATTAAAGTGTTTAAAAACGAGTTTAAAGTGTGTTTAAAGTTGGCATAACTTATCATGCCGAAACGAAAACATGGAAAAGAATATCATCTTCAAAAAATCCGAAGATTACATGAAGCGACTCCGGTACAACACCGATTCATCAGAGTCGTCCTTTTTTCTACATCAGATAAAACAATTTTTTGTTTTATATAGTAAAAACGTGTTTCACAGGGCTTAAATACGATATTTATTGTAACACGCGGGTAATGTACGAGATGCATTGACGCTAACAAATAATTCGGGGCGTTTACGAGATAAACGCACGAGTTATTATCATTGTTTTAACGTTTTATACAGTAAAACGTCTTTCATATGCCTTTTAAACAATATTTATTGTACGACGCGGGTAATGTACAAGATGTATTGACGCGAAATAATAATTCGGGGCGTTTACGAGATAAAAGCACGAGTTTTATCATTGTTTTAAACGTTTTATACAGTAAAACGTGTTTTACATGGCTTATAATATTTTTTGCACCACGCTGGTAATGTACGAGATGCATTGACGCGAACAAATAATTCGGGGTGTTTACGAGATAAACGCACGAGTTTTATCATTTACCTATTTTAATTGTGTATTCCGAGAAGCTACAAATCCGCCATTAAGACGACCCGCTGACCGAGGCTACGGTTAGGTATGTATATTATGGTACATTATCAGGATCAATTCTATGTTTTTGCAGACCGCAAAAATTATGAACTAAAAGAAGTAGTCATTGAACTAGGTACCTAGGTACTTGATGACTGTGTTGAACCACCGATTTCATTTGACACAAACCAGGATAACACTAATACAGCCATGACTGTAACTAACGCTCCACCTGAGCCTGACTAGACCTGTGCTAGACACAGCCTACTAATATTTTATCCCTCGAAGTGCTGCAAGCATTATGGGATTTGATGCATTAATAAGCATTTTTAAGAGCAATAAACAACGACTTAGCTTGTATTTGGAATACCATTTTGAAGAAAGGACTCACCATTTTAGGTGATGCATTATCAATGTTAATCAACAACAACAATAATGATAGAGATTGCTCAGCTCAGTGAGTGTCCAGTACTGCCTACTGGGAGGATGCTAACAGACTTACAGAGATGATCACCTTTATGGTAACAAAACTCTATCTTACCTTTATGGTAACAACCTATCTAAAAAGATAAAAGAGTCTTATAGGCTTGCCAAAAACAGGTCAATTTATAAAACTAAAAAGCCAACTACTTTTACCACAACCCGTCAGGGACACTTGAGTGGTTCACTTCATTACACCAAACAGAGGATAAATTTGAAACCGTGACACAAGAAACCACTGACCTCATATCAAGCAAGAAAATATCAAACAACAATACAACCAGTACCAGCCACAGTACACTGTAAGAAAGCCCAAATCCCCACCACCACAGGACAAGACTCGTGCTCGATGCTAAAGGTTAGTCATGCTAGAAGATTTAATAATTTGCCTTGTTGGCAAAGCATCTGTGATGTTTCAATATTGAAACATGTCACATGGGTTCTCAATACCTTTTACTGATACACCTGATAGTCACAATCTGAAAAGTCATTATAAAATGATATTTTAAATGATCCTGATATGCCATACAGCCATGATTAAATTGCTGGCATTAGGTGCGATTTCTCCTTGCACACCATGTGAATACCAATTCTAAAGTGGTTTGATTCCAAAACTGAATGGTAGCAAAATATTTATTCTAAACCTCATAACTTTGTTGATACATGCCATTTTAAAATGGAAGATCACAGAACTGCAGTAGCTCTAATTCTTTTAGAATTTATTGATTTAAAAGAGTTCTCTTTATTGGTAAATATTAATCCAGCTCAGAGGAAGTATTGATGGCTTCAGTATGATAAATTATACGAATTTAATACATTCCCATATGTCTTGTGTTCTGCACCTTATGTGTTCTCTAAGATTATGAGAGCAGTAGTTACATAATTTAAAAATCTATAGGTCACAAATCAGTACAATACTTTAATTACCTCTTGAGCATTGGTTCTTATTATAAACATGTTTGAAAGATGTTATTGAAACAATTGCTATTTCCTAAAATTCCTAATTTCTTATAAATTATGAAAATAGTATATTTAGGCCAGCACAGTGCTGTCAGTTTTCAGGTTTTGTAAAACCAAAATCCATTGAATAATATTGGAAAAAACAGAATTGTAGTATTAAAGACCTTGCTCAGTTAATAGGAAGATTGACTGCCACATGCCTGGCAAGTACATAATTATGTTTGGCTTTACACAAAACTATTAGAACATTAAATATAATCATATAACCATAAATATCATGGTTTACTTTAAAGTAAAGGCAATATGATAAAGGATCATAATTCATCCAGATATTAAACTAGACCAACAGCAGTGGGCTGATAATATCAATAGTTTACACAAAAGTATAGCATACACAAAATATGATTTGAAAATATCTACAGATGTGTCAAGAAATGGGTGGGGGACCGTTTGTAATGATAATATGGTTCACAGGCTCTGGAAAGAGACTGAAAAATTATAAGTATCTAGAACTACTCAACATATTTTACCCTTGTTTGTGTGTTAAATGTTTGTTTAAAAAGTTGTTTGTTTTTTTTTTTTATACATATTGTTACATGTTGATAATATGACTGCCATGTCATATACATAGTAACCAAATGGGAGCTATTCAGTAACCACATTTAAATAACTTTGCCAGAAGAATAATGGCAATGCACAATGGTGTGATGATAGACAAATTTGACTATTTGCTTCTTACAAATAATCAAGCAATAACAATGAACAAGAAGTTCAATATCACATCATACATATCGTATTATCATATGTGAAGCTGAAGAATCACATAGGTACAGCCAATCCTGACATAAAGTGGGAAATTAATACCTCCACATTCCAGTCCATTGTGACTCAGTTTGGTCAACCTGATAGGAATTGATTTTTGCTTCAAGAATTAATGAAAAATCTCACATTAATTAAAATCTTACATTTCCTGGAAACCGGCCCAGATGCAATGAATATAGATGCTTTTACCGTGTCTTGGACGAACGACATTTTTCTTCTTTTTGTTTTTTCGCCTTTTTATGCCCATTTAGTCTATTATAATAATAATAATACTTAATAATAATATTATACTTTGTTTTTTGTTTTTTTGTTTTATTAATTTATTTATGTTTAGTGTGTTTTTAGTTCAATTTGTGATTTCCTGTGCGAGTCCCAATAAATACTTTTTCTTTCTTTCTTTCTATTAAGATGTTTAACAAAAAATAAGAATGATAAAGCGACAGGCAATATGGTTATGCCATACTGGCCGTCATAAGCCTGACAGAACCACCCTCTACATGTCCACTGGGATATTATCAGGATGGCATGGCTAAGATACAAAATCACGTATAAATTATGGAGGGCCATTTGGAAAAAACAAAGTAGGTACTTATAGATCCATTAACACCATCTATGCCAATAATTATCATGTATTTTTTTTTAACCAGCAATTCAATTAACGACCTTTTATGGGATCCTTAAATTTACATAAGTCAGCTCTTGCTATAATAATAGACTCAAAAATGGGGGTGATGACCGCATCAAGAGGCTACTTCAAGGTTTCTATAAAAAATCAAACCACCTGGGGCCAAGTATCAAAAAATCTTAAATAATACAAATAAAAATAAAAACTATATTTTTACAGTATGGGCTGTACAGCACAGCCTTTGTCTCTTATTAAAATGCCTAACAACAGTAAGTCATGCACATTTCTATTACAGATGCTATTAAAACATTTCGTCTCGGTCGAAGCCAACAGAACCTCTGTCTACCTTTCTTTGAAAAGACCGAAATTGGTCCAGCTAGTACATTACGTGATTAAATTAACTGTACTCAGAGCATTAGGGTAAATAATACTAACTTAATACTTTCATTGTGTAAATATTTGCCCTACAAACAAGTTTCTGCCTCTACTATCACCATCTCTATAATATAGGTCAATATACCTTAAGTCATAAGTCATTTATTCATTTGTTTAACATAGGTACAATAATAATGGTATAAAGATATAAAAGAGTTCGCTATGTTATGCCAGAGGGCGTACAAATGTTAGAAATTAATTAATGTACATATTCAAGCCAGACAAGTCTCAATAATTAAACAAAATAAGCTTAGATAGTAAAAATACAATTATAAAAAATCACTTATTTCATAATACAAATTAATAAATAATAAATATCAATAGAAGCCAATATCAATAAAAAGAGAAAAAAAATCTAAAATGTCAATACACTGACTGAAAATGATAATAAGACTATTTCAATAAACAATACTAATGTCAATAAACAATACTGATGTCAATATTCAAAAATTTATGTCAAGAACAACAACACATATATTTTACTAGCATGTCAACATTCTGTCACTAGATTTTTGTCTGATAAAAATTCCGAAATACTGTAATATGCTTTGTTCACCAGTAAGAATTTTAGCCGTTTCTTAAATAAGCTCACGTTCAATTCTTTGATTGACCGTGGTATCTGGTTAAATATGACTGGCGCCATGCAAAATACACTTTTATACACTCACCTACCTTCTCTCTGTTTGCATCATAGATATTAGTATCTTTCAGGACATAGTACTAGACATGCCTCGACATCCACTACTAATGCTAAGGGAGTGTCATTAAATGTGGCAAACAGGAGGCTGGAAAAAAAAAAAAAAAATTGCTCTTCCACCTTTCGGTAGATTTTATAATAGGTTAATTCAAACGGATTTGCTCATGCTGTGCTTAATGCTGGACAAAAAATACTTGATTAAGTATTATGAATATTACGTATAATTATTACGTGCTATATAAAGTATGAAAATAAAATTTGACAAGAAGTTCAATATTATGATGAATAATTTGATTGTATATCTATTATGGTAACTTGTTTCAGTATATGTTGGACAATAAGTCCAATAGTAAGTGAATGAGACTGTTTATCTGTTATTGCCATTTTATTATGTCATTTGTGTCTAAAAACTAAAAGATTGTAATTTCTTATTGGAATACAATTTATTTATAATTTCATGTTTGGAATCTCAATTTTCCTCATAAACTCTTAACATCTGCATGGTAAATGTTATATCGAGAACGAAGCCTAAAGTATAATAAGTGATCAAACGAACTTACCTGTTGTGAAGTTCGATCATTATTATACGAAGGGCTTCGTTCGAAGATATAGGGACCCTCCCTACCCTACCCCAGAAAAATTGAGATTCTCTTCTTACTCTAAAATAATGACAGATGACGTATAGAGCGGACTAGCTACACTTGTGCGTTTAGTTTTTGCTTTCAGCTCTAAATATGCGATTGGTTGTCGACTGGCGTAACGACGCTGCATGGTAAATGTTATATCTTCGAACGAAGCCCTTCGTATAATAATGATTCAACTTCACAACAGGTAAGTTCGTTTGGTCACTTATTATTGTGTTCAGGTAGGTAGGCATTCGTTGAAACATACATAAGATGAGAATAATGTTGGGAGTGGTGTGGAGTGTCGTTCAGGCGGGCTGCGGCGCAGGTGGTACGTGGTCCAGGGCACGCAGCCGCACGAGGCGCAGGTCCCGCTGCGCCTGAAGCCAGCGCGCGCAGCCGCCGCTCAGCCAGCTCAGCACGCTGCAGCGCGTACGTGACTCCTCCTGCAGCTGCGCGCCCTCCACCACGGAGCCCCATACCACCGCAATCAGTTCGAGCTCATCTGTTAAATATCATTAAGTACATCATTACATTCCAAGCACGGCACTGCTGACTGCTGTGCTGCTTGCTCGAAATGTAATCTCACATAAACCTATAGAAAATATAATGGGGACCAGTAATGACGCGGCAGAATGCCACGTGCGGCGTTGTTTGGAATCATAACTTTATAATATGTACACTAGCTTTTGCCCGCGGCTTCGCCCGCGTGGATGTCGCAAATTATTCCACGGGAACGTACTACGGGGATTACATACCTAATAGCCGAGGAAAAGTTCATGGAGTCCTACCGCAGCGCCCGCGTAGCCGTCAACCATTATTATTTTGTTACGCGTAATTTTGAATCTGTGATATATTTTAAACTATTCATTTAAATGTCAAGGCATATTTTAATCTAAATTAAATGCTCAATATTAATAACATATTTTATTGATTAAGGATTAATATAATACCGGTCAAAATAGCATCGTAAATAACAATGACATTTTTATCAAATTCTGAAAAATAATAACGGTTACTGTGGGTCATCCTTAGAAGATAGACATAATTATGCCATCGCGGACTTCTTTGTTGAACTTTTTAAGATGAACCATTCTGTAAGTTTCCGTGGGATATTTTCCGACATCCAAGCGGGCGAAGCCGCGGGCAAAAGCTAAATATATACATAAACCTTCCGGAATAAATTCTCCAAACGACGCGATGGTGAGAACCTCATCAAAATCTGTTGCGTGGTTTAGATGAACAACGCGGACATACAGACAAACGCGAAAGGCAACTTTGTTTTAAAATATGTATAGATCTGATATAGATATAGACATTTGACGACAAGAAAGAGATAAATACGACACAGATTGGTAGAAAGTGGCAAATTAGGGCTTGCAATTAATAGCCAGAAAACCAAGCTCATGGTGGTAGATCGTACGGGAAAGCTATCGGGCGCCTATAACATCCCAGGCATCGATACTTTGGACAGTTTCGTTTATATGGGCTCTAATATTAATAATGAAGGCAGCTGCGTCCCAGAAATAAAACGGCGGATAGCCACGGCTAAAGATGCTACAACACGCCTCCAGCACATCTGGAAAAACCGTGGTATAAGCTATAAAGCCAAAGCCCGATTGGTCAGAACACTAGTTTTCCCGATTTTCCTCTATAGAGTTGAGACGTGGACAATCCAAGCAAGAGAAAGACAGAGAATAGACGTATTCGAAATGTGGTGCTGGAGGCGGATGCTTTTTTTTTTTTTTTTTGGGTGGGAAATCATCTAATGACTCGTCCCGCTCTGGGCAGAGCGAGAGGGAGTGTCAGACTTTTACTGACTAAAACCCACCCGTGTTCCTTCCGTTGCCTATGTGCTGGGGCCGCGATATCCCTTTCGGACAGACACGCAACCCCAGCAGGCATTGGTCCTTCCGGACCCCGTCAGTTGGTGCTGACATCCCTTTGAGGCGCGCGTGGAACACAACGCGCCGTCGACCCGGGCCTGGTCCTTATCGGACGGCGAGCTGCCCATCGCTCACCGTCCGCAGGCCCGCGCCTACGGTGGCCGGAAGTCAGCTTGTGACTCCCGACGCCCGGGGCGTCTCCTGCGGCGACTAGGGGCGCGAGGGCGTGCAGCTTCAATCTCCCTCGCGCGCTCCGCCTCCTCCTTCGCGAGCATAACTGCTTCGCAGGAGGAGGTGACGGCCTCCCATGCACTCTCGCTCCGGACCATGGCCTGAACCAGGGCCGGACGCGAGAGATCGCCGCCGCCGATCGCCTCCGTGAGGACACGGCGGTGCTCCGCCCAAGCCGGGCAGACCTCCACCGTATGCTCCACCGTGTCCTCCGGGCGATCCACACAATGGTGACACCCGGGCGTTTCCTCCCGCTTGATCCTGAACAGGAACCTCCCGAAGCAACCGTGTCCGGTGAGGACCTGCGTCAGGCGGAAGGTGAGGACGCCGTGGCGCCTCTCCAGCCACTCCTCAAAGAGGGGACTTACCGCCGCAATTGTGGCGTGCCCAGCGCTGGGTTGCGACAATCGCACACTCCATGCCGCCATGAGATCCCGCCGGAGCTCTGTCCGCTGTACCGCGATTTGTTGCGGCAGCGGAGTTATACCCCGGCGTTTCGCCTCCTCGCGCAACTCCCACATGTGCGCGAGGACCTTCGCCTCCAGATCCCATGGCGGTAGTCCAGCAAAAAAAAAAAAGAAAGCTGGTCATTGTTGGCAATACCGAAGGAAAGAGAGCACGAGACCGGTCACCAACACGATGGTCCGACCAAGTAAAAGAAGCTATGTTCTCAAGCAAATTTCAGCAGGTGGTGATGGCAACTTTGGACCGGAACCGATGGAGGCTGATTGTCCGTTTACAGGGGTCCAGTTACCACAATGCTCAGTAATAAGGGACCGATTGAAGAAGAGAAGATAGATATAGAAGTCCCCCCGCCGCGTCTGTCTGTCTGTCTGTCAGAGCCCGATAAGCTCGAAAAATTCCGAATGTTTTTTTTTTCAAATAGTTTTCACCAATGGACGGAGTGATTTATGAGAAAGGTTTAAGTATATAATTCATTGAGGTTTTTTGTAAATTGGCAGAAATATGACGATTATACATATATTCCCTATAGAAGATGTCGGAAAAAATCATGCCGACTGGGAGCTTTTTTGCGTGCGCCGCGTAAACCGTAAGAGTAAATAAAATTAATGTTCAACAGAAACAACATCACACACACACACATCACAAAAAGGTCCACGTTGTACTCGTACATCTTAAAAAGTTCAACAAAAAAGTCCGCGATGTGTCTATCTTCTAAGGATGACCCACGGTTATCATTTTTATCTTTCAGAATTTGATCAAAATTTCATTGTTATTTCAGAAGCTATTTTGACCGGTATTAAAATTGGTCCTTTTCCAATAAACGACGTTATTTAAATTGGGTATTTAATTTAGATTACAACATGTCTGGACATCATATCATATAAATGGATACTTTAAGAGTATCACTGATTCATAATTTACGCGTAAGATTTTATATATTTTATGGTTAACAGCGGCGCAACGCTAGGATATACCTAGTCAATGAACTTTTCCTTGGCTAAGGTATGCGATTATCGCTTCGCTCTTCCTTTTAATTCCGATAGTAGGTACGTACGTTCTCGTGGGATATTTTCCGACATTCTCGGGGACGAAACCGCGGGCAAAAGTTAGTGATTTATAAAAATATAATTTGAAGCTGAACTTTGTGCACTTTCTTAAACTTCTGTGTTACACCCATAGATATAATATTTCTATGGTTACACCTGAAGTGACAAGTTCATCAAACATATGAGGTATCATACTGCAGAACTGCGGCCAGGGCAGCAGCGGCAGACTGAAGCAGGAACGGCGCGCGAGCGACACGCGGTGAAGGCGCGCGGAGTGGCCGTGCTGCGGCGTGCGCGCTGTCGGCTCGTCGTGCGCCAGCACGGCGGCGCGGCCGGCGCAGCGCGCACCGCACGAGAACTGCACTGAGTAATGCCACGTCGTGTAGTTGCTGTGGTCCTCTTCCACCAACCACGATGTACTGTAAACGAAAACCGTATCTACAAAGGGTGTCAGGTTGTCAAATATTTCTCGGATATTAAAAAAAAATAAGCTGTTCCATACATTTTGACCGCGTAGATATTAAACTTTTCTATGAAACAGCAGATTTTTTTTTTAATAACCGACGAAATAAATATTTCAACTCAGGGGCGTTCAGAATCATGTACTGAATCCATGGTAACAGTTTTCGCGTCGATGTCCCTGCCACCCTGTATTAAGAAAAAAGTATATAAAAAAGTAAACAATAATGTTTATTTATCCAAAAATAATACATAGACACAGGTTAGTCATAGTAATAGATATACTAAACTTATACATAATTGTTTGTACAAACGTTGGAAGGCTACAAAAAATCTATAATTATGACAACATATAAACTTTGTCTCTTAAACTACGAGTAGGAGGCCTGTACGAGTATTGTATCATATGAGACAGTGTTCAGTTAGATGGTTGCGTAAATTAAGTTGTACCCTTTAAAAGTGAAGAGTGTCGATCTCTTATTTACGAGTACGTATCATTAGGTACTAGTGTTTTATTAGTTAGTTATTAGTTAAGTGAACACTTCCTGCAGTTGTGATTCAATTTAATTAAATCTGTTTGTAGTGTGTGAGGGTAGGTATGTGTTTATGTATATGTTGGTAAGAGGGTGTGGCAGTGGGTGTATGTATAAATTAGATATATGTGGATGTTTGTGTTGATGTTAATTTTATTAGTGACATTTCAAGCAATGTAAGTTAATAACGATTCTGTTTTAAAATAGTCCTGCTGAATGAGCCATTCTGTTATTTTAGATTTAACATTACATTTATTTACCTAATTTTATGAAGTCTAGTTCCTTCTGGATTTTTTTAAAGACGTGAAAGCTTAGAACGAAGTACGAGTATTGTCGTCTTGCAAACGAGGTTTTGTGTTGAACACCTGTCGGAACATATGTTCATTCCCTTGGATCAGACGAAGGCAAGCAGCCATGTATCCCGAGAACAGATCGAAGAACATAGAGCTGTCGAACCGTCAGAACTTGACAGTCAGCGTATAATTGCGTTGTACGGTATCTGCAGGGTTTCCTTGTCATGACTACCTTTGGGCCCTCTCTGCTCTCAGAAAATAAGTCTTCGCTGCTCCGCCCCATATTGATAAGCAATATCCCATTTCAGATTGGCATAAGGTGAAATACACCATTTTGAGAATGTCAAAAGTACCAGATTCTCGGAGAGATTTAAATATGTAAATAAGACGAAGTGTCCTAGTAGTTACTGTACCGAGTTGCTTGTCCCATCTTAACCCATCGTCTATATGCACACCCAGGTATTTAACACTATCAGTTCCAGCAATAGTAGGACACGAGCACGATATTTGCTGATTCTGACACGAGTGAGCTGTTATAAAGAAAGAAAAGAAAGAAAGAAAGAAAAATAAGTTTATTTGCCACAGAAACACGTGCATAAAAATATATGTAAAACTCGAGTAGATAACAAAATAATAACAATACAATAACGAGCACAAAACAGAAATAGTCGGCGGTTTATAGTGAAAGTATTTGTGGGTTTGGTGTTACGTCGGATTGCAAAGGGTAGATAATTGGTTTTACTCAGGTTTAGTGTCAGCAAATTTTTATTAAGCCAGTTAATTATTGAGGACAGTGCAGATTCCGCATTTATTTTGACATCTTCCCACGTAGGCCCGTGAACTAGTAGCGCTGTGTCATCAGCATATGCATAGATCTCACAAGCTGGGATCGATATTCTACAAAGGTCCTCTATGCAGATTTGAAAGAGTGTAGGACTCAATATGCTACCTTGTGACAATTGCTTCGTCACTGTAATTGGAGTCTATCTTAACTTGCTGGCTGCGCTTTGTCTTAATCTCTGAAGATATCCAGAGTTATGCCACGTACACCCAAAAATTCTAACAAAACACAGAAACCGTGTCGAAGGCCTTCGATCGGTCGAGAAATATACCAAGGCACTTTGTTCTGCTGTCCACAGTCTTAGCAATGGATTGGGTCAGGTCCAAAACAGCGTCTTCGGTGGATACCCCAATATAAACAGGTCTTTATGTTTATTAACGAATATACTTATATAAAGGGACGGCAGCGGTAACAAGCCTAGTTTCTTAAATATGGGTTGACAAGATTCCTCCGAGTGCATCCCGTAAATTGCCCTAATGCACTTTTTTTGAGCAACAAATGCTCGTTTTATATCTGTACTATTTCCCCATAATATAAGCCCGTAACGTAGTACCGATTCTACATACATGATAGGTCATGAGAGCTGTTTTTAAGGTTGTAATATTTTTGGTTTGTTTAACAGCATATACAAATTTATTTATTCTCTTTGCAGCGTTATCCACATGCTCTTTCCAACTCAAATTCTCATCAATAATTACGCCTAGAAACTTCCTTTCTGCTACTTCTTTAATTTTTGATACGTTTAGTTTAATATTATATTTAGGATTATTACATTTATTGAAATTACGATAAACAGATTTATTAAGATTTATTTTTAAATTATTTATGTCAAGCCATTGTATTAATTTATCTATAGTATTATTAATGTCAGTCTCATGGTTACTTCTAAAATTATTACATTTTTCTGTCGCTATAATAATAGCTATGTCATCAGCAAATAATATACATCGGTGGTCAGTTATATTAATAATATCATTTATGTACAGTAAGAACAGGACAGGCCCCAGCACACTTCCTTGTGGTACACCACATGTATTGTGCTTGTATTCTGACGAAGAAGGCACCTAATTTTCATCAATTTTATCAATAATGACTCGTTGTTGTGGGTTACTGAGATATGATTTTATCCACTGAAGTGTAGGACCCCTGATACCTACAAGTTCAAGTTTTTTAAGCAACAGATTGTGAGAAACTAAATCGAAGGCTTTTGAGACATCAAAAAATAGCCCAGTGGTCAGATTTTTATTATTGATGTTAGTAACTACAGCCTTTACCAGAGAGAATACTGCCAAGGTAGTGGACTTATTTTTCTGAAAGCCATATTGTTCTTTGCTAATTATATGAAATTTATCACAATAGTCAATTATTCTTCCATACATGCACTTTTCATATATTTTGGTCAATATGGGTATTAACGTTATAGGACGATAGTTATTAATATCAGATTTTTCTCCTTTTTTATATAAAGGCTTGACTATCGAGTATTTCAGGGCATCAGGAAAGGTTCCCGATGCAAACGATAAATTAATTAAATATGTCAGAACAGCAGTTAGTTGATTGGACCACTCTTTAATAACTTTAGTGTTGATTTCATCATAGCCCACAGAATTGGAATTAGACAATAACTGTATTTCTCGTCTAACCTCGCTTTCCTCCATAGGTTTTAAAAACATCGAGTTAACGGATGCAGTAATACGAGGTTTTATGCTTCTCTGAATGC
This sequence comes from Agrochola macilenta, assembly GCA_916701695.1. Lineage (NCBI taxonomy): Eukaryota > Metazoa > Arthropoda > Insecta > Lepidoptera > Noctuidae > Agrochola > Agrochola macilenta. Next base: position 24,384,475 of record OU753557.1, on the reverse strand, counting down.
TCGTATGTGATAAATTAATATAATTATTATTAAAAGCAGTGGCAATTTCAATAGGATTTGTTAGTGTTGTATTGTTAACTGTGATTTTCTGCATGTTTCCTATGCAATTTGTATCGTCCATTTCATTTTTAATTACTGCGTTGCCCTACATTTGTTTTTGCTTTTGTTTATATATATTAATTACCTATACATTTTTTTTTTATATTGGAATATGTCATATAATGAATTGTGTTATTTGTATTTTTATTTTTATAGTATTCATATCTTAGTACTTACACATTTTTTTTGACAAGATGTCTAATCATGTTGTTGAATCTTTCATGGACCCTTGTCCAAAGAAACCATTATGTTTCGTCTTATTCTTTACTTTTCTTTACAATACTATTATGAAACAAATAAAATTCTAAGACCGTGTCCTATTTAAAAATTAAAAGAGAATGTCGCGCGAATACGCCTTCGTCGCATTCATATTATGACACTTTTTGTTCGAAAAACCGGAAAGTGGCCTCTATCGACGCGACCAAACGTTCCGATTCACCGAACAAAAAGTGACGATATTATTATGAACGTGATAGATTATTCTTTAATTAGACACAACGGAAAACATCCCTATAATAATTATAACCTTGTTTACATGTGAAACACAACTTAGCAATAGTTTCTTGTCAAAATATTATACATACTATTACGAAATACGTTTATATCATAAGTTTAAACTGTGTTCTTTCATTGTTGTTCTGTATAATATCAGATTTAACTGTTTAATGTGACTTGTTTACTAATTATGCCATTGTAAGACCAAATAAGTAATATAACTAATTAATTTAAGCATATTTACTCTATTTTTATATAATTTAATCATAGTTTTATGTTAAAATGCAAGTATTAACAAGTCTGTATCAAAATCGTACGATGTGACGTCACTTGTTGACTATCGTTTATAAAAAGCCGCCGCTCCGCCGTTCTCAGCCACTCCGAAGACGACGACTACACCACTGTAGTCCCCGTCAACGGAAAAGGGAAGAAACGGAAGAACAGGAAGCAATCCTCCACCCAGGCCAATAATGTCGTAGCCTTCGAGGATAAGGACACCTTCGCGCTCTCCCCGTCATCTCCAGCCCCACCCGCTACTTGCACCCCCGTAGCTACCCCCTCCCCCGCCCCCCGCCCGATCGCGTCAACCTCTTCGCAGGTTACCCTCTCTCTCACCCCCCGCCCGACCGCGTCACCCTCCTCGCAGGTTGCCCCCACCCCACCTACTTCTGACCCTAAGAAGGTCTCTCCGCCACCTCCTCTGTTCATTCAGGACAAGGGAAAGTGGACAGACATCTCAAAGTGGTGCTGCGATCAAAGGATCGCATACACAAGCGCCCGTAGTACCCAACAGGGTATTAAAGTTCAGACCCCAACCTCCCGCGATTATAGGGACTTAGTTAATCTTCTGAGAGAGCGACGTGTGTCATTCCACACGTACACTCTCTCAGAGGAACGTCAAATCCAAGTGGTGATCAAACGGATCCCAAAGGAAATTGCCCCCTCCGACATTCAGTCGCAAAACGTCCCGGTAGACGAGGTCCACCGTATGCACCGCGCAAAACGCGGGGAAGCATACGACATGATACTCGTCGTATGCGCCCCCGTCGAGGGATGCCCTTCCCGATTTTCCAACTGAAATCCCTTTGCTCTCTAACAGGCTTCTCCATAGAAAAGCCATGGAAAACTGGCGCCGTAGGGCAATGTCATAATTGCCAGCTATACGGACACTCGCAGCGGAACTGTCACGCAAAGCCCAGGTGCGTCAAGTGCCTGGGTGAGCACGGCACTTCCGACTGCACCCGTCCCAAGGACCATAGCCTATGCCCCGACCCACCTAGTTGCGTACTATGCGGGCAAGTAGGACACCCGGCTAACTACCGCGGCTGCCCGAAAGCCCCCAAGTCTTCTTCTCCCAAACTGGCCAAGCGCTTCGACGCCCGCCAGCAGAGGGAAGCCCCGATCTCGTATAAGATCCCCTCGTCCCAGATGCCTCAGAGACTAAGCCCCCAGAGGCCTAGTCCCTGGAACTACCTCCATCACCAGCAGGCTTTTCCTGCCCTGGGTTACTTCCACCCCAATCCCTCCTGGAATAGTTCTAGATCCATCATAAGAGGGCGACACTTGTTCGACCTCACTAACTCCCTTAGCATCGACATCATCGCCCCGATGAATAATACCCACTATCCCTATATAGTAGGCTACACCCCAGACTTACTAGACTTGGCGATCCTTAAGAACGTCAATCTAAGACTAGATTTGATAGAGACGGTGGACGAGCTTCACTCTGATCACCGTCCAGTAATACTAAAACTAGACCCCCGTATAGGTCTCCCCGACCCTAATCGCCCCCCGACCACCAAAAGGGTAACGGACTGGAGGAAAGTAAGCACCCAGCTGAAATCCAACACGTCCCCCCAATTGGACTCTATCCCCGACCAATTCGACTCTATCGCAGCAACAACGGCCGCGATCGACTCACTCACTGATCACGTACAATCCGTCGTGAGCGACTGCTCGAAGGAAGTCCCAGTGGGGGAAGACCCCCGCTGGAAACTACCTGACGATGTGCGTGATCTACTGACTGAGAAGAACGCAGCCATTCGTGCATACAGGAACTTTCCCTGCCACGCTAACAAAGTCCATATGCGCTATTTACAGAGATCTGTAAAGACAGGAACTGCGTGACGCGGGCTGGGACAAGATGCTGAGCGACCTAGAGCCGAACCACCTAGCCTTCTGGGAACTTCAGAGGAAACTCAAGTCCCAGCAAGTCGCTTCCACACCACCCCTAGTCCGCCCCGACAAGACCGTAGCCTTCGACGACATCGACAAGGCTGAATGCCTAGCCGATAGTCTAGAAGCGCAATGCTCACCCAGCACTCTACCAGTAGACCAAGCTCACCTCCTAGAGGTAGACGCCGAAGTCGAACGTAGAGCCTCTCTCCCTCCCGTTGAAGACCCTGAAAGTCCTCTGCCCCCCGTCACACCAGACGAAGTGCACGAAATTATCAAGGGTCTCAAAGTCCGTAAAGCCCCCAGCTCTGATGGAATCACTAATAGGGTGATTCAGCTATTCCCTGTCCACCTGATAATGCTATTGACCACCATCTTCAATGGTGCCTTAAGCAACAATTTCTTCCCACAAGTGTGGAAAGACGCCACCGTCATCGGTATCCCGAAGCCCGGCAAACCCAAAACCGAGCCTTCGAGTTACCGCCCCATCAGTTTGCTCAAAGTCCTCGGCAAGGTCTACGAGAGGCTTATTTATAAGCGTCTCAGAGACTACGCCGAGACAAAGGGCCTCATCCCCAACGAACAGTTTGGGTTCCGCACCCAGCACTCTAGCGTGCATCAGGCCCACCGGATAATCGAACACATAAGCGCTGGCTTCCAGCGTGGTTTGTATACCGGTGCAGTATTCTTCGATATAGCGAAAGCGTTCGACAAAGTCTGGCACAACGGCTTAATATACAAGCTGTATCAACTCGATGTGCCAGATCGTCTCGTGCTCATCTTACGAGACTGTTTGTTGAACCGCACATTCCGCTATCGCATCGAAGGCGCAATATCCTCTCCCCGTCCCATCCGCGCAGGCGTCCCTCAGGGCTCTGTGCTTGCCCCCCTCATGGGTTTGATACTTAAGATCAACAGCCATAATATCAGCAGTTAAAACATCAACACTGTAAGACCAACGATTCAAAATCTCAACACTTCAGAATTCGGGTTATATTCACTCTATTGACCAGCGATATCCCGAAGAGTAAAAAGGCACAGTTGGCTCTGTTCGCAGACGATACGGCCATTTAATACAAGGGCGCTGGACCCGACTCGATAGCCCGCATTCTCCAAACCGCAGTCAATAACCTTGGCGCCTGGTTTAGGAAATGGAGGATCGAAGTCAACCCCGACAAAAGCCAAGCGGTCTTATTTTCAAAAATGCTGGCTCGATACAGACCCCCCTTGCCCCGACCCATCACCATGCTCGGCAAGCCGATCCCTTGGGAGAAGCGAGCCAAGTATCTAGGTGTGATCCTCGACCAACACCTCACTTTCGCAGACCACATAAAGCAAGCCCGCGCGCGGGCCGCTTTCGCTCTCGGAAGACTCCACTCTATGTTAAATGCACGTAGCAAAATGTCACTTAGGTGCAAATTGCGAATCTACACAACGTGCATTCGCCCCATCCTGACCTATGCGGGCGCCGTCTTCGCCCAAGCTAAACCCCGTCAAATCCATAGATTGCAGGTAATACAGAACAGATTCCTTCGTAAGGCCACGGGAGCCCCCTGGTTCTGTAGGAACGAAACCCTCCACCTCGACTTTAGACTCCCCACAATCCACCAGTTTCTAAAACGCAATTCCAAGCGTTTCTTTGATTCCGCCGCCACCCATCGCAACCCTCTGGTTGTCGAGGCCGCCAATTATCTCCCGAGTCAAACCAGTACAGTCCGCCGCCCGAGGCAAATCCTTTCCGACCCAGACGACCCCATAACCCTCCTCCAGGAGAGCAATAGGGAAACCAGTACAGTTAGAAAACACACACACCGACACACTTTCCGACCGCAGAGGTCTACGATCGCGACCCTCCCGAGTAAATGATACTCCCCCCCGACCCTTGCTCGACGATGCGCCAGCCCGCGTCGATGATGCTGAGCCTGTAGCTTTAAATTCCCCGATTAATAATAATATATCATTGATCCAGCCTGTCCCTCTTGCTGTCCTCCCCCCAGCGAACGCCCTAAGCCGAGGTTCGTACCCCACAGGGGCTGCCCTTAGCGAGCGTTCGCCTAGTTTTAATTAGTATAGTTTTTGCCCCTGGCTGGAGGCTTTGAGTGTAGAAGCTTAAGGCAGCCATAGGATTGACCGGTTGAGTAGTCATGACCTTAGAGGTCAGCTACGAGACGCCCTACATAAAAAAAAAAAAAAAAAAACCGTTCTCGGCCCATTCGCTCCGCAGCAGTCGCACCGAACGGACCTAAGTTAAGTAATTTGATATTATACCGTAATTATTGCTTATTATGATTATGTGTTGATAGAATACTGTCATACTGTTTCCATGGAGTTTCTTGTCCTTCTTCTCCATGAAGACCTAGTTTTGCGAACGGACAACTAGCTTTCTGATTAAATAATGACAAGTCTAATTAAATAAATGTCTAGCCTTGTCTTTCTGTGCTTTACTTCATACGATCCTTTCCCTACAAAACATATTCAACAGAACTTACATACACAGTGATCATTCCGACTTTTAAAACTTGCTAAATTAGGTAATACTTATACATACACTTATAGTGCTTACTGCCTCTTCTAACATCATATTTTCTAATATATTTTTATTATGCGATTTATGTGTATACTTCAACTAATGTAATGTACAATACAAATATATAATATTTCAATTTATATGCCTATAAAGTAAATAGCTAATTCAAATATCTGAATATTAAATAAATAAATCCCTTGCCCCTTAGTACGTCTATTATTTTTAACTCTTCTAAATACATTATTTTCTCACAAACGCGACGGTCACGTATTGGGCTGACGATCGGATTAAAGTGCATTACATCAAATATTCCGTATGCCGTAATGTTTGCTCCACTGTTAAACTATATTAACGGACCTATTAGGTAGCACCGTAGCGTATTCGTGTTCCTACGGCGCTACCGAATAGGTCCGTTGATATACATTGTTCGGTACAATATTTGCAACCGAACAACTCAGCACTTTTGCCTGCGTACATTTTTACAAATGCTCGTTTCACAACTATTACCAGGCAGTACGTATTCGGATACCAATCGCACTGTTTAACAGTGGAGCCAACAATACGGCACAGGAAAGAACTATTTGAAAAAACGCACTATTATTAGGGCGCGTGGTACACACGGCTACACATCAAGCTATACATTTCCAGTTTATGCTGATCTTGCATTGTATAGAATTTCCGTACAAATGTGAGGTCAGCTTATACTGGAAATGTATAGCTTGATGTGTAGCCGTGCGTACGAGGGTGACACAGAAAGTTCTTAGAAAATCAAAAACTGAACAAACTAGCAAGTTATTACTTTTATTATATCTTTTCAAAATAGTGTCCATTTACATCAATAAATCGCTGCATCCGATGGAACCAGTGAGAAAAACACTTTGCCCACTCGTCCTTAGGGGTTTCTTCGACGGCATTTTGAATCCTGCTTCCTCGGCGTCCATAAAACGTTTTCCTCGAAGTTTTCCTTTTATTTTCGGAAATAAATAAAAATCGCAAGATGCGAGGTCGGGGCTATAATAGGGCGGGTGACCCAGTAATTCCACCTCTGAATGTGCGACGAGGCGTTGTCGTGGTGAAGGAGGATCCTACTACGAGGTCGTTTCTCCCGAACTTTTTCCAAGACAAGTGGCAAACAATTGTTGGTGTACCACTCTGCAGTAACTGTTTTTCGATCCTCTAAAACAATTGTTTCGTAATGACCTGTCCTTCCGAAGAACGACGCCACCATCTTTTTTCCCACGCTTCGACCTCTCTTCACTTTAGTTGGCAAATCCTCGGAAAGAATCATCCAGACAGCAGACTGTCTCTTAGTTTCAGGATCATAACAATAAATCCAGCTTTCGTCACCCGTAAGTAACTATGTCGAACACAGCATTTGAGTCACCTCCGTTAAATATTTGAACCATTTCACGAAACCAATCAACACGACTGAGTTTTCGGGCCTCTGTCAAATTATGAGGTTTCCACCGGCCACAAAGTTTCCTGATCGCTAAATGTTCATGGAGGATTTTGTGCACCTGACTCATACCGACGCCTAAGCTTGTCCGAATCTGCTGTTAAGTCACTCTTTTGTCAGTCTCTATCATACGCCGCACAACACTGATGTTATCTTCAGTCGTCGCCGTAGAAGGCCGTCCCTCACGCAGATCATCGGTGAGATTAGTGCGACCACGTTTAAACTCATTAAACCAGTTGTAAACAGTGGCACGAGATGGGGCTTCATCATGAAAGGCCAATCGAAGTCTATCATAACTTTCTTGTTGACTTAAATGACATCGAAAGTCATAAAAAATCATTGTACGAAAATTTTCTCGCGTTAACCGTGACACAGTCAATTTTCAATTTGCCGCCAATTCGTATACATATGATAAATTAATACATACCTACACAATATTATTGGCAGAGTTCCATTTTCAAAATTTTAACGATTTTTTTTAATTAAGTATATCGTTTACAAGTGGCCAGTTCTAAAAACTTTCAGTGTCGCCCTCGTAAGTGCTATGCGCACTTCGCGGCCGTCGTTCCATATCTGGGTTAACACTTGCGCCTTGACAACTACCTTTGAGGCGACGTATGTAAAAATAATATTAATAACTAGATTTTTCCCGCGGCCATTTTTCTTTTGAATGGACTCTTTTAATTTTGTGAGCGTTGTTCGGCGGCCAGTAAGTAACTGCAAGGATTTATAGTCAAACTCACACGTCCGGCTGGTTGGAGAAGTCTGCGAGCGAGTGCGCGATGTCCTTGGGCGCATGCTCTGGGAAGTGGTGCGTGGATGAGAGGGAGGCGGGCAGACGCACAGTTTGCAACGCGGCCAGCGCCGCCACCGCCGCCAGAAACAGCGAGCGCCCGCGCCCGCGCCGCCACGCAGCGCCACAAGCACGCCGCACGCCCATCGTGTGCGCCACGCCGACTCACCAGAAAAAAAAAAATCTTTGAAATTAATTTACAAAGGTCATGTTAGATGCCTGTAGGTACTAGGATAAACCTGCAGTCTAATTACGCAACACATTTTATTTCTGATTACAATAAATTCTGAATCGAAAGCAAGTCCAATTTAAACGCATGCCAAAATTAATTTGAATTACGATAAACATGTTTTACCAATCGACCGAAATTGGGTAGGTTTGTTCTAACCAATTGGCTATAATTTTTTGGTTGATGTGCTTTGTTACACCATAAAGGCATTATTAATTTCCAAATTATTGTGCTATACTTAATTAAATTTTGTTTTAATTACAACTGATGCTCTACTAGTGCTAATTAATAAAAATGTACAATGATTGCCGAAAAAAAAAACAATTTTTAAAACACGTTCTATTTAACTATTCCATAATTGAAATACATATCAAAACGTTTTTCTTTTCACGTTTTTGTTATAAGTGGCCAATGACAAAATCGAAGAAAAGCAGTGTTGTCAACTTACTGGGATTTCCACTAAATCTAGGGGTTTGGACACCCCTACTGGCGGAGAAATTTTGCTTTCGTGACCGCGGGTTTTGTCTTGTGGTTAGTTTCATAAATTTTTTAGAAAACAATCAATTACTAAAACTTTGAATCGAGAAAATATTAAAATAACACGATAATGGCATGTTTTATTGTTTGTTTAAAACCTGTGTTAGTGATTTTTCGATTTATTTCTTTCAAATGCCGAAACCACTGCGGATTCGAACGCTGATTTGGAAAGACTGACACAGCATGACGAATATATTGAACCCACACAGAGGCTCCGCCCGAGTGGAGATCGAAAAACATCGTCATTTCAAAATAAATATCCCTCGGGAACATAAGGGATAAAAAAATCTGCCGATAAGCCGTTTGAAAACAAACATCTTCTCATTAATTTTACTACGGCTGCCATTTGTCATGCCGCCAACGCAATAGAAGTCAAAATTGGTTGAACGTACTGTAAAAAAGGTTTATTTAAATGTCTAATCTTATTTTATAATCCAGTATAGTTTATTTCTGGTGGTTTGAAGAACTGCCGCTAGTGGACTAGACATTGGCGTTTTTGGATGTTTACGCAAAAGGTTAAATATCGTATTTCAGATTTTGAAATTGTTTTCAGGAGAGGCTCCGGCTCGCAGTTTCGATCGTCTCTAGTAATATTATTCGGTTGTAAGTGATCAAAACTATTCAAACATAAACTAATACTTGCTTACGCAAAGCTACCCTTGCCGTGGTTTTGTGAAATCGGTTTGTCTAGTTCAGATAATCGATACTTTAACACTAATCGATTTCTGACTGAAATCGGATTAAAAATTTGGTTTGATGTATCTGACGCATGTTTGGCAGCACTGAGTAAAAGTTGAAATAACGTGACATGTTCAGTCGAATTTAATACGAAATATTGCCTGTCTAAAGTATACCTTTGCTGCTCTTACTTTATCAGTGTTTAGGGAAAAGAACAGGAAAGGCATATAACATCACATGTTAAACATCGGAAAATAATCCGCGCTGGAATGATCATTCTTTGAAGTCTGTGAAGGATACGCTATCAATCATGGCGATGCCTTTGTTTACATTTTGGTTTTATTTATTTCGGTAATGTTTTTGTTTAAGCATTGTTTTGCCTTTAATGTTTTATATTTTTCAACATGCAAAATTATATTTACTATTCTCTTACAGAAACATGCTATGCTAAGCAGTTTTGGAACATTTTTCTTGTGGCTTGTGGAAGTGCTAGAAGAAGCTTGCGGATGCTTTACAGTGGCCCGCTAAAACGGGCCCCTCAATGTGTTCGCCTTTGACGGCATGACGGAAATGACACAATAAATTGCGTCTGTGTGATTGTTTGCTCTGAATTTTCTGTAGGCGCGCCACGACGCTATGTACAATAGCGCCGCTTCTTCACGGCATCTCGGCGGTCTGTCCCCGCCAGGTGAGACCCCCAGTTGCCTGGGGGAGGCCCAACGAAGACAACCAGCGACGGAGATGCCGACTCGACGCTCCTACAGGTAGATATGTAGCTTTCCCTCGCCTCGCTCACAGATCTAGCCGTTTACGGATTGAGGGATAAGCAGACGTGTTTGTGTGAGCGGCTTGTATTGTAGTGTACCGCCGCTCAGTGTCGACGTGCTACGCGGCCCGCGTCACGCTCGCACGTGTTGTGTAGGCGTCTGTAAAGTATTGGTTGTCTGTATATAGTTACGCGGCGTGCCTATATTAACCTAGAACACGCCGCGCAACAGATGTATGTGTACATCTGTAGAGTCTCATTATATCGAGTAAACCGCGTGTAACCTGGATGCGGTTTACTCGAGACGTCATGTCCGGTGAGTGGTGTCACTTGTCCGCTACCAGGTCGCGGGGCAGGGGTAACGCGTCAGGGGGGCGCGCGTGCAGTGGCGCTAGCTGCCTGACATGGGGCCAGGCAGATGAGTCGGCACGCGCGAACATCCTAGTCGCGAGTCGCCCGACAAACTCATCCAGGCTCTCAATCCCGAGGTCCCGGTGTAGTACGTCATTCCTCACAAAGGGAGGAACTTTATACTCGATTAATAAAATAAGATTTGACATTTAAATAAACCTTTTTTACAGTCCTATCAACCGATTTTGACTTCTATTGTGTTGGTGGCATGACAAGTGGCAGCCGCAGATAATTAATGAAAAATTTTGTGAAGATGTTTGTTTTGAAACGGCTTAACTGCAGATTTTTTTATCCCATAAGTATGTTACCGTGAGATTTTTAAGCTATTACATAACTTCTATCGCGGGCCTTGAGCGTGGAGACCGAATCCAGAAATTCCGTAACGAAAATAACCTAACACCCCCATAGAGTGAAATTAGAAAAATAGCTTTACCGCGGCAGTCTCCGAGTGCCACACGTCTGTTTTTTTTTGACGTTGTTTTTCGATCTCCACTCGGGCGGAGCCTCTGTGTGGCTTCAATATATTCGTCATGCTGTGTCAGTCTTTCCAAATCAGCGTTCGAATCCGCAGTGGATTCGGCATTTGAAAGAAATTAATCGAAAAATCACTGACACAGGTTTTAAACAAACAATAAAACATGCCATTATATTAATTAATATTTTCTCAAACAATATCTGTGGTAAAATGACAATTATATTACGTCAATATTACGTAAATTAGTTAAAATTTCTGAAACTTTAGGATTTTTTTTCTCAAAAACTAGGCGTTTACGCAGTGTAAAATTTTGCAAAAGCGTTTTACATGAAGACATCTATACCCAAAAAAAAATTGAAGCTTCGCACGCGCGGGGAGCGAAGTACAGTGGAGCCGAAAAAGGTAAGCTTTTTGACACATAGTTAAGAATAAAGCGTAGCAAGTCACATAATTATAAAACTTTGAATATATTTCCTTGGCTGAACTTAGTACATAGACACAACCTATATTTTGTGTATACCTAACTAATGTTTAATATTATAATTCAGTATTATAAAATATCTGGAGACTGAAATATCAGCCCTAAATAAAGATGAAATTATACAACCAGCACCAATGACTAGGCTGATGGGTTTTGTCCAGCCATGGGCTAATGAAAACCTAGTTGATTTGCCTACTTTACTTTGCCACATAATTTTTAAGTACTTTATTTGAGCATAAAATAATAAGATTTTGTTTTAAAACTATAGTTCCTGGGGCGTTTCACCTATGAAGACATGAATGCAGCATGAAGGATGTCGCCCATGCTGCGTTGCCCCGTTGCTCTGCTACTTCAGTTTTCAAGCTTCTCAAGAACTAAAGTAAAAACTGAAGATTGTTAATGAAAGATAATCTTTTTTTTTTTACTGTTCAGTCTTGTACGACAGCGATATAAATATGTGTTACTATTTTGTTAATTGATAACAGTGTAAACTTTAATAGTGTTTTTATTTTGAACCTGTACTTGTTATTTTTATTTGTACCTATAAAGGTGCAAATAAAAACAACTTATAATGAAATATTTAAGAATTGAATACTATGCCTTTTATAAACACAGCCAATTGATTATTATATTGATACTATTTAGAGGTACCTATTTACCTAAATTAACTGTCATTTATTAGGTAACAGTAAATAGAGAGAAATAAATTATGGTAAACAAAAACGACTTTTATTATATCTTCACATTATTATGAAATATTTGGACACTACTGTAAGGATTAGATGAATTTGGGATCTAATGTCCTGTGGCAGTCATCATCGAATAAGTATGTACTGCTTGCTAATTCTTGCTGTAAGCGCTCATGAGAGTTGAATTTTTTTCCTGAATAATGTAGTTGAGCCTGACACCTGAAATATAAAAAAAAAGAATTTAAGTAAATCCTCAATATATTGATATTCCATTTACCATTACATCCATCCACAAAGTCTAATAGGCCTCGCCATTAAACACTTACATGCACAATCTATCTACTTTATAGAACAGCAATATTCTGCTATAAACAACAATTAGGTGCCTACAATTGACTTTATTTAAATGTATGGTAAGTTTACGTTTGATGGTGAATTTCGTATTTACCAACAAACAATAAGATTGTGTGTAAAATTGTTGCTATGCTAAACATTCAATCAATGTTCAACACTAAGAAAGAAAATAATCTTATACAGACAATGATGTGGAAATAGATCTATTTATGGTGTGGTGAGTATGTTCACCGATGTCCTTACAGAATCCATTGACATAAAATGCTTCAAACTATATTATAATATTTGTTCTTCCTGTAATAAATTTGCTTTTCCAATGAAGTACAAGCCCGACTGGGTTGCTAAGCTTGTGACTTATGATAAGTTTGATACGGTACGAGGTACGAATTTGTCTTTCCTTTAAAATGCCACCAAAATACCTCGTTTCTGAAATATCATAATATATATCTTTAGTTTAGGTTGTAAGCACTTGTAACAGAAGAAAACTTTCACAATTATTATTAAAAATCGACCTCGCTGCTTCGGTATTTTACAGACCCTAATACTGATCTATCATTGAGGTTTTACACAAAAACACATTCACAATTTATGAAGACGACGTTCACTTACATAATTTTGTAATAAGTAAGGAGATTATACGAGTAAATCCCAAAAATATTGCAAAGAAAATCGAATGCGACCAGTAGGGTGCCTTCTCTTTAGATTGATAGCTCAAAGCAATTTCTCGTTGATTTGAAACAAATTTTGAACTGTCAAAATGATTACGTGTTATGAAAAACATTATTTTCTTGGTAATACTTTTAATCAGCACAACTGTTCTATTTCACAATCCAAAGACGACTGACTATGCATTACCTTTTACAATTTAGCATGACTTTTGCCCCACCCAGAAATAACGATATTATCATAACCGTTATTTCTGAGTGTTGCCAAAGTAAAATAATATATTGAGTTGCAATAATGAAAATAGATTTAAAACATTGTTATAATAATAATAATTTGTACTTTGACAGTGTTGCCACAGTGGATATTATAATTCAATATTTCAGTAATACATTTTTTTTAATTTAATCAAAGAAATCATGACATTCGGCCATCCTACAGCGCGCTAACTCCGAAGCACGCAATAATCACGCACACTGAGGCATTACATCAAATAGGAAAAATGAGTAACAAAAAAAAACAATTACACACTCAAGACACTGTATCATATCATTATTTATATGACAGGCAATGCACCTAATAAGTACCCGATGAAAAGAGAAAAGAGTATGCACTGCACTTCACTTCACTTCATAAATCCTCCCGACCGAATCCCGGCCATGGGGCGGCCAACCTCAACAGAGACCAGCCAAGCACGCAGGAGACATAGTGCACAAATGTGTGCGGCAAACAGGTGCCTCACTGCTCTCCTACTCCACAGTCCCGACGGGACTGCAACCTGACACGACCGGGTACAGATCAGGCGCAGAACCAACTGCTTCCCGTGGTTCCGAGGCACGGGGTGTCACACTTCAAGCTTCCGATCTAGCTGCTACTGAAAAACTCGTGATAGAAAAATCAAACGACACCCTACCCGACCTGGGAATCGAACCCAGGAACCCAAGCTCAGTAGCCGCGCTTGCGACCACGAGACAAACGGGGTTAAAACTAATGTTTAATATGTTAAATGTTTCCTAAATATATGAATACCATTCGTGTTTACAGTTATTTGTCCAATTCTAAATTATAATTATTAAAGTGGGACGAATCAGATGGACCGACCCAGAGGATTTGTCAATTCCTAACGATTGGGTATATTGAACTGTTTGTTTTTCATTCCAATTATAAATATTGGAGTATTAGTTTTATCTTTTTAGCCATCACTCAATATCTTGGGATTTAATATCAGGGTTAAAATCCGGATAAAATACTACATTAGTGGTTGGAACATTCTTACTTGTGCCTTGTTGAATCGCCGAGATGATTTTCAGCAGATCATCTGCAGTCAGTCCTTCCAAAACTAACTGCAACTTCACAGGTATCTCTTCAGAATCACTAGATAAACATTTCCTGCTATAATATCTTCTAGGAGCCTCTGGAGAGAAACTTACGATCCGCTCTGGAGCGTAGATCTGGAGTGGAGTTGTCATTTCGTTGGCCTTCACAGCACACCTTACGGCTTTCCAACAGCACACCTACATGGCTTTCTAACAGCACTGCTACTTGACTTTCATTGCAGCATACCTACATGGCTTTCATAGCAGTATACCTACATGGCTTACTAACAGCACTGCTACTTGACTTTCATTGCAGCATACCTACATGGCTTACTAACAGCATAAATATACATGGCTTACTAACAGCGCACCTACATGGCTTTCATAGCAGCATACCTACGTGGCTTACTAACAGCACACATACATGGCTCACTAACACCATATTTACATGACTTATTAACAGCACATGTACATGGCTGCATAGGATTACATAAGTGCCTACGCTAAATTCATGGCCCCAAAAGATCAAGTAAGTGTCAACGTTAACGTTACAACGTTACTTCGACGTTATTACTTTGGTTATAATTTGCAAGTTGATTTTTAGAAAATTTGTAATTGAATTATTTTTATTTGACATTTGTAATTTAATAATTTAGGCAATTCTTGATCTAGTACTTATTTTTTTTTATTTTTTGACATTGGAATTTAATTATTTTGTTAAATTAAAATCATTGGTAATGTCACAAAATTTGCATGCCGAATTTAGTTGGCACTATTGTGTATTTGTTATAAAATCTGTATAATACCATATTTCAGGCAAATAAATGAATCTATCTATCTAAACTCTGAACTACAGCTCACCTTTATGGCTGCATAAGATCACACAAGTGCCTATGTTAAACTCCTGAACTAGTAGTCACCTACATAGCTCCATAATATCACATAACTGCCTACGTTAAATTCTAAACTACAGCTCACTTGCATAGCCGTATAAGATCAAATAAGTATCAAAGTTAAAACAGAACTATGTACAGCTCACTCATATGGCTACGTAAAATCACATAAGTGTCTACGTTAAGCTTTGCACTACAGCTCACCTACATGGCTGCATAAGATCACATTACGTGCCTACGTGAAACTCTGAACTACAGCTCACCTACGTGGCTGCTATAAACTATACGCATACATCTCCATATAGCTCACCTACATGGTTAAACTGGAGTGTAAGCCGCATAGAACTCTAAACTATACTTGTAGGTACATGTTCATCTTTAATTTTAAACTCTGAACTACAGCTCACCTATGTGGCTGCTATAAACTATACGCATACATCTCTTTATAGCCATCAACATGGTTGAACTAGAGTGTAAGCCGTATGGAACTCTAACCTATACTCTTACATCTTTATTTTTAAAATCTGGACTACAGCTCACCTACGTGGCTGCTATAAACTATACGCATACATCTCCATATAGCTCACCTATATGGTTAAACTGGAGAGTAAGCCGCATAGAACTCTAAACTGTACTCGTAGGTACATGTTCATCTTTAATTTTAAAATCTAAACTACAGCTCGCCTATGCGGCTATTATAAACTATACGCATACATCTCTTTATAGCCATCATCATGGTTGAACTAGAGTAAGCCGTATGGAACTCTAACCTATACTCTTACATCTTTATTTTTAAAATCTGGACTACAGCTCACCTACGTGGCTGCTATAAACTATACGCATACATCTCCATATAGCTCACCTACATGGTTAAACTGGTGTAAGCCGCATAGAACTCTAAACTGTACTCGTAGGTACATGTTCATCTTTAATTTTAAAATCTAAACTACAGCTCGCCTATGCGGCTATTATAAACTATACGCATACATCTCCCTTAGCTCACCTACATCGTTAAACTGGAGTGCACGCCGTATAGGAGTCTACACTATACTCGTACATCACAGGTCGCCCACACGGCTGAACCCAAGTGCACGCTGCATAGGGGTCTATCTACACTATACCCGTACATCTCTGAACAGCTCACCTACATGGCTGAACCCGAGTGCACGCCACATAAAATTCAAAATTCAAAAGTCATTTATTCAAACTAGGGGTCTACACTATACTCGTACATCTCTGAACAGCTCACCTACATGGCTAAACCCGAGTGCACGCCGCATAAAATTCAAAATTCAAAAGTCATTTATTCAAACTAGAGGTCTACACTATACTCGTACATCTCTGAACAGCTCACCTACATGGCTGAACCCGAGTGCACGCCGCATAGGGGTCTACACTATACTCGTACATCTCTGAACAGCTCACCTGCATGGCTGAACCCGAGTGCACGCCGCATAGGAATCTACACTATACTCGTACATCTCTGAACAGCTCACCTACATGGCTGAAGCCGAGTGCACGCCGCATAGGAATCTACACTATACTCGTACATCTCTGAACAGCTCACCTACATGGCTGAACCCGAGTGCACGCCGCATAGGAATCTACACTATACTCGTACATCTCTGAACAGCTCACCTACATGGCTGAACCCGAGTGCACGCCGCATAGGGGTCTACACTATACTCGTACATCTCTGAACAGCTCACCTACATGGCTGAACCCGAGTGCACGCCGCATAGGAATCTACACTATACTCGTACATCTCTGAACAGCTCACCTACATGGCTGAACCCGAGTGCACGCCGCATAGGAATCTACACTATACTCGTACATCTCTGAACAGCTCACCTACATGGCTGAACCCGAGTGCACGCCGCATAGGAATCTACACTATACTCGTACATCTCTGAACAGCTCACCTACATGGCTGAACCCGAGTGCACGCCGCATAGGAGTCTACACTATACTCGTACATCACATGTCGCCCACACGGCTAAACCACAGTGCACGCCGTATAGGAGTTCACAATACACATTTTATTATATGATAGCTCGCATAGTCATTAATCATTGCAGCAAACAACAAAGGCTAAGCTACTGCTTAACTATCAAACTATATAGCTGCACAGAAATTTCAGTGAACGGAACAGACTGACATACTATTCAAATTATTCGAAGTAAAATCTCGTAGAGAAATTCCCAACATTCCATCTCATAATTTGTAATTTATTTATTTTCCAAGTTGTCCAATGCAATGATAACTCTATCGAGGAGTTGCCTCGACCAAGAGTACCACATGCACTGGCCCAACTATTTACTAATTGTTTATAATTATTAGTCCAACGCAACGATAACCCTATCGAGGAGTTGCCTCGACCAAAGATAGCACGTGCATCAGCCCAACTATTAACTTACTATATATTATTATAATTAGTCCAACGCAACGATAACCTTATCGAGGAGTTGCCTCGACCAAAGGTAGCACGTGCATCGGCCCAATTACTATTAACTATGATTTAAATATTAGCCTTATGGGAAATACGCTACAATGATTGCTACCGAATCATGAGACTACATAATAACCATACTCATCGCTCACTGAACTTATCTCGTACAAAAGCAGTGAAGTAAAGAATTCATAAGACTACTTACAATTTTACCGGCATAATATGGCTCGTGATTCCATGCCACTTCTGACTTGTTAAGAAAAACATTATTTTCTTGGTAATACTTTTAATCAGCACAACTGTTCTATTTCACAATCCAAAGACGACTGACTATGCATTACATTTTACATAGCATGACTTTTGCCCCACCCAGAAATAACGATATTATCATAACCGTTATTTCTGAGTGTTGCCAAAGTAAAATAATACATTGAGTTGCAATAATGAAAATAGATTTAAAACATTGTTATAATAATAATAATTTGTACTTTGACAGTGTTGCCACAGTGGATATTATAATTCAATATTTCAGTAATACATTTTTTTTTATTTAATCAAAGAAATCATGACATACGTAATTCGACTAATAGCCTTTTTAGACGATTATCGTTCACTCTTTAGCTTAGAGCATTTATATGCTCTAAGCTCTTTAGTGTCTGAAACAGAGTGCAGTTGACAACACAGATTTTAGAGTTACGTAATTCGAAAATTGTAAATTGAATGCAATTGTATTCAAAACGAAACAAATTTGACTCAATTGTAAATCGAAAATGTGTTGCGTAATTAGATAGCTGATGAGGAAGGACAAATTTGGAATTACCTATACCGAAACATCTATTATAATAAGATAAAATAAATGCTATGATATTAAAAATATAAATTATGTTACTAAGTATGATAGTTCTTTTTATTAACCGACTTCCAAAAAGGAGGAGGTTATATGTTCGACGCGTATGTATGTTTTTTTTATTTTTTATGTATGTCCGCCGATTTCTCCGTCAATTGTGGACCGATTTTGAAAATTCTTGTTTTGTTTGAAAGGGTATGCTCCCGGATTGGTCCCATATAAATTTTATTAACTTTGCTGGGATAGTTTTTGAGTAAGCTTCAATAATACGTATTTTTCCCACGTATTATATGTAGATGCTATGATGATAACTTCCTGTGACTGTTATTTACATAGCAGGTAGTGGTTTTCGAATTTGTGTGGGATAGGTACCACAACTAAAAAGTTAAAAATTAAAACTTTTTATAAAAAAAAAACAACCGACTTCCGTAAAAAAACACTACCAAGTGAAAAATAACTTTAATTTCGGAAGTCGGCGGCAAAAAACGAAAATTCAAAACCAAAGACACCGACTTCCGAAATTAAAGTTATTTTTCACTTTGTAGTGTTTTTTTTTCGGAAGTCGGGTGTTTTTTTTTGTAAAAAGTTTTTATATTGAGTGTATTCGTATTTATTGTTCAGTGTACAATCAATCGGAATCTGAATCGTTTCGAAAGAGATTGCTAATCCATTACCTACTCATATGTTAGAAATAAAAATCTACTCAACAACGTAAACAACGCGATGAATGTTGTTGAACTGTCAAAATGAAACAGATTAGTCGTAATTGTTTACGAAAAATATGTTACGTTACTATAAAGCTAATTATAATTCGTAATAAAAGTCGTATTGATTAATTACTTAAGTAGCTAGTTACTTACCTAATAAAATGCACGTTAAGTTTAGGCGGAGTATCAGTTTATTATATTTTCAGTAGTTGCAGAGTACAGTGCAGCACACGAGAGCACTAAGCTGGAGTGCGCAGGTCCACAGATGACAGACACACACAGACGGGACTTCGGGACTGATGAGTGGCGAGCTGGGAGGTGCGGGCGCTCAGTACCTATGTACCGCCTGTGCCGCGGAAGCTTCGCGACTGCAGATAGCGGCGTCCGGCCGCACACAAGTAACAACAGACGCGCGTCTATTATTAGTTCGGTGAAGTTCGGTCGTTAGTTTAAACAACGCAGAGTTAGGCTGCCTGTCCATTGGAGTGAAAAATAACTTTAATTTCGGAAGTCTGTGTCTTGGGTTTTGAATTTTCGTTTTTTGCCACCGATTCAGAATTGTAAACAGAAATAAAATTTGTTGCGTAATTAGACTGCTGGCGAAGTATATTATTATAACATGGACTATTATTGGACCTATTATTATTCTTAGGGTTCAGTACCACAAAAGGAAAAAAAAAATGGAACCCATATAGGATCACTTCGTTGTCCGTCTGTCTGTCAAACTGTCAAGATCTATTTTCTCAGGAATGCGTGGAGGTATCAAATATAACTATCTGTCAAATTAATATTAAATATGTAGATCTATGGTTCCTTGGACCTCTAAAAAATCAAGCCTCTAAGTCAACACACACATCAAAACCTACAGTAACGTACTTCCCGTTGACCTAGAATCGTGAAATTGTGAAACACTTTTAGCTATAGTTGTAAGCCGAGCGGCGTGCGCGTGTTTCTCTGTCTGTCTCTCTCTCAAAGTCAAAGTCGGAGTCGAAGTCGAAGTCGGAGTCGGAGCCGAAGTCGGAGTAAAAGTCGGAGTAGGAGTCGAAGTCGGAGTCGAAGTCGAAGTCGGAGTCGAAGTCGAAGTTGAAGTCGAGCGAGTGTATAAGTCGACACGAGTCAAGAGACTTATATACTTATATTTCGAGACTAAAAGTTGTAACGACACTTTTTGCTATAGTTGTAAGCCGTGTGGCGTGCGCGTGTTTCTCTGTCTGTCTCTCTCTCTCTCTCTCTCATAGAAAGAGGAACTTCGTTCCATCCGGGTGTCCCTTGACACCTCTCAAGTTTATTTTTATTTTTTATAAATTCATCCCAACTACGGAACCCTTCTTTGTGCGTAGTCCGACACGCACTTGACCGGTTTTTATATACAAGCTTTGAGCCCGAAAGGGTATCCCATCGGCAAAAAATTACGATCTTCCTTATAAACTTTCATCCACTATTATTCCCATAAAATTCACAGTTTATTCCCTGATGCCCCCGTATGCCATAACCCCGTCACGGGGACAGCAACGGCAGTGCCGGATTAACCACGTAGCAAATAGAAATCTATATTTTCTATAAACTTAATATGTTTGACACCTACTTACGGTCTACAGGACGCGTAGGTATTCGGTCATGTACCTACCTACTCATATCACAAGTTCCCAACCGGACAAGATAAGCTAAAGCTGACCTTGTGTCATTGTGTGAATTAGATATATACGCAAAGTAATTCTTATTATTTTAATTTTATGAAATAGTTCATTTACTGTATTTTTTATAATATTCTAGCTGACCCAACAGACGTTGTCCTGTCCAAATTTCAATAATTTCATACAAAATTCCCATAGAAAATGTAATTTAAGACTTCCCGAGTTTTTTTATTTTCCCGGCAGTTTAAAAAAAAATCGGTTTGTGAGAACCTGATTCGGCATTTTATAACAAAAACTAGCTTTTGCCCGCGGCTTCGCCCGCGTGGATGTCGGAAAATATCCGACGGGAACGTACTACCTGGATTAAAAAATAACTTATAGGTTAATCCAGGTTATAAACTCTCTGTGTGCCAATTATCATCCAAATCCGTCCATCCGTTTTTGTGCAAACCGGAACATACTCGTACATTCAAACAAACAGACCAAAATTCTAAAAACTATGTTTTCGGCATCAGACTCGAATATTCAATGTAAGATTTGACTTCGTTACTATTTTATTTTACTTCGTCTGCGTAGAGTATAAATTCTTTTTTCTAGATATTTATGAATTATTATAACAACTACAATATAGAGCTTTGTTCATGGCTAATTGTCCTCCACTATCTGTGATATTTGAGGAATACTGTCAAGAAATACCTACTGTAAAGGACCGGTATCTACCTAAATCCTTTACAGTATTTCTCTATATACAATGTTTTTCACTAATTCGGAAGCGGACACTAAAACAACCAGGCTAGTTGGAGAGCTAATACGTGAGTGAGCCACATAAAATTAGCCGACGAAGAAACAGTCTTGCCGCAAATCAACTCCAGCAAATTTCAGAGTTCGTCCCTGTGACTTATTAATAGTCAACTGCAATCTTTTAAATTCAAACGGAAGGTCATTATTTGGTATCAGTGGTATACGCGGCACGAAGACTGTTTCTCCTCTGGCAGATCCAGTTAGTACTTTGGCCTCAATAACATTGCATAGGTGTTCCCTATATGTGTGGTCAGTCTGTAGGGTACAAATTATCACGCTATTTGCTATGAGGGATGAGCAGTATCGCATTCTGTTCGTATCCTTACTATCCTAATCTATATCTATATCGATTCTCCCGGAGAAGGGGAAGGGGGGGGGGGGGGTTCTCCGGGGGAGGGGCCCGTGGCTAAATAATAACAGCCGCACAGGTCAATCGATCAGGTTAAGCTACACTTGCCGCAGTTGGTCTGTAGATGGGTGACCATACAAAGACCCGTCCGTTGCTCGGAAAGCACGTTAAGCCGTTGGTCCCGGCTGTCATTCGTGGATCTTTGACAGTCGTTGCGGGAAGTCAGAAGCCCGAAAGTCTGACAACCATACTTACCAAGGGGTATCGTATTGCCCAGTAACTGCGTTGTGGAGGTTAGATAGGCAGTCGCTCTATGTAAAATACTGTAAAGTTAGAAGCAGTACACGTGCACTTATATTATTTTTACTTGAATACAAAATTCAGCGAATGAACAACTTCAATACAAAACTTCATGGCCCTTTTCAGACCCTTTTTTTTTTTTAGGGTGGGAAATGATCAAATAACTTCTCCCGCTCTGGACGGAGCGGGAGGGCGTGTTAGACTCTTACTGACTAAAACCCACCCGTGTGTCTTCAATTACCTGTACGTTGCCAGGGGCCACGGTATCCCTTTCGGACTTTCCCGCGACCCCGGCAGGCATCGGTCCTAGCGGACCCCTTCCGTTGTGCCGACATCTGCCTCTCCCTCACGCGCTCCGTCTTCTCCTTTGCGAGCATTACTGCTTCGCAGAAGGAGCTGACTGCTTGCCACGCCCTCTCCCGATCACTGTCACCGATCGCCTCCACAAGGACAAGGTGGTGCCCCGCCCAAGCCGGGCGGACCTTCACCGTATGTTCCACCATGTCCTCCGGGTGATCCACACAGTGGTGACACCTGGGCGTTTCCTCCCGCCTTATGCGAAACAGGAACCTCCCGAAACAACCGTGTCCGGTGAGGACCTGCGTCAGGTGGAAGGTGAGGACGCCGCGGCGCCTTTCTAGTCACTCCTCAAAGAGAGGACTTATTGCCTCAAATGTGGCGAGCCCAGCAGTGGGTTGCGAATATAATAGAATAATAAGCCGATATATTTGTGATTTTAACTTAAAAAATAAAGAACTTTAATTACAAACAAAATTTCATCCCCCTTTTCACCCCCTTAAGGGTTGAAATTCTAACAACACCGTTGCGTTATCTTCCAACCATAAGCCTAGATAAAAAAAAATTGATTTTTCTTAGAAAATTATGGACTTTTCAACTTCATCCCCCTTTTTAACCCTTCGGGGTGGAATTATCAAAAACGCTGATACACATATAAATTAATTTTCAATCGTCAGCCTAAACACAAAATTTGAAGATCCTAACTTCAAAGCTGACGGACTTTCATACAAACTTCCATCCCCTATTTTACCCCTTTAGGGGTGGAATTCCCAAAAATCCTTTCTTAGTGGATACTTACTCTTCACAAAGAATACACCCTCCAAGTTTCATGTCTCTAGGACCAGCGGTTTGGGCTGTGCGTTGATATATCACCCAGTCAGTCAGTCAGCTTATCATTTTATATACATAATATAGATATAGATAACCAAATCGGGCCCGCCGTTCGATGATGAAAGTGATGCGCTCACCAACGAATAGATTTTTATTATACATATATCTAGATTATGTACCTTTAACTCCAAGATGGAAACTTGACAAAATGTGATCAAAATATATTTGAGCTGTAGAGCGGCGGTGTTCGTATCACGCACTTCATCCAACATATTGCCAAGTGTATTTCTCAGGCGCTTTATAACTAATGGTGCTTCACACCACAAAATTAATTTAAGGCAAAATTTTACCTCACATTTTTGATATCATCGTACATACTTTCTCTAATGCCACGTCTACATTGCCACGATAAAGCGATCTACACTTTGCGCGCTCTCTCTCGCACACCGCCAACAGCGCTGGATCTGGACGAACATCGGTCCGCAACATACATTATAAGAAAAGTCCGCATAAATTTAGTCCAAAAAATTATTGTTATCCTAACAAATTCCTAACTATTATTATAAATGCGAAAGTGAGTTTGTTTGTTACGCTTTCACGCTAAAACGGCTGAACAGATTTGGATGAAATTTAGCACATGGGTAGACCATATTCTGGATTAAGAAAGGATACTTTTTATCCCGATATTCCCACGGTATCGAGACTTATGCGGGTGATACCGCGGGGCGCAGCTAGTAATGAAAATAAAACGTATCGCAGTTATCAGGATTAAAAGTATTGTGCAGCATCAACATTCTCTTCGTTTTATTGAGCACCAAGCTCCAGCGTGTCAAGAGTAAAGTCACGGGCGGATATCGAAAGTTGACTTTAGTAGTCACAGTGCGCGCGAGATATAGTCTGTACGCGATTAGTGGCGGAATATTTAAAATATTAAATATATATAAATCATTTAATTTTAATATTATTAATCTTACATAAACGACAAGACGGCGGCATACGATTAGTTCCGATTTCGTTATCTTGCGCGCAGTCTAGTGGCAGTAGCAGCTGGCAGTTCACTCAGCGCAAACAGCACTACTACTACTCAATAGCGATGATAGTCATTTACGATAATATTCGGCGAGCTAATCGTTTCTCATCTTTTTTGGGGTTCTGTAGTCAAATGGCAAAAGTATAATTTCGTCCTGTCCCCACCGACATCGCCTGCAGGCCGAGCGGCCGCGACCGCTCGCTCGCGGCTCCACGTGACAGGCTGGTAGAATGGCAAACAGCAACAAAATTATATGCATAACACATTGTTCAAATTTATTCGTTTACAATTAATTTTAATTTCACATATCAATCATTCACATTCCCACAGTATCTGACATCATACATTAATATTTCACTATTAAATTAGACCATTATTTATTAGTTCAATAAGAAACTTACAATTACACATTGTGAACAACATGCCTCCGCCCGCCCGCCCGAGGACTCTGTGGTCAGCCTCTCATTTGTTAGAGAACTTCCCTACCGAGCAGTAAGCAGTGTTGTCACACAGCGAGTCCACTTGCTGACCGGTCACCGCACTCGCCGCAACAGTGACCTTATTGTGAATACATTACAATACAAAACTATGACCGTAAACGATCGACCGTAACACAGCCAAAATTAACGATACGCAATTTAATAAACAAACAAATCGTACATTTTAATTATACCGTATTTATACGCAATATAATAAACAAACAAATCGTACATTTTAATTATACCGTATTTATTATTAGATTGTGCTGTATTGCGCTCGATTTACAATCATTATCAACAGTTCAGAAGACAAAATTTTTATTCGACAACTCATTTTAACCTAAAATATTTTTGTGACTTCGGAAATTGTGACTCTACAACACAATAAGCCGCAAATACACATGCGTGTAACTTTCACAAGTGTGCAAGTAACTAGTGTGCCATTGTGCCATAATAACTTCTCAGGACTGGGCCATTACAGTGGGAGCGGACAACGTATGTTGGTAGGCCACACAGGAACGCCGTCTCAGTTCGTGATGACGGAGCGGCACCACACGCGACACGGCGACACAGGCGTCGTCACAGCGCTCGACGCTTTATTTACTTGTAAGCACTTACATCACAACCATTAAAAGGTAATATTTATTTTATAAACATTTTGCCGTTACACCGTCGTCGTCATAATAAAAATGTATAGGGTTACGATTTGATCTCATTCGATAGGCCCACTGCATATTATATCAGTGTTTCGTAATAAATTAACTTTATAAAACCGTTTTCACAACACTTTCATCTGTTGCGCGCATCGCCGCGCCATTCCTTATACCGGAACACTATATTTACACAGAAGAGCGCCACCGGCGTCTCAGTCAGCGGCTCCGCGGTTCGGGCACGGCGACGCCCGGCTCGGACGGCCGGGCGTCCGGCTCGCGCTACCGGCGCCGCCGCCGGCCCTTGCGGTACCCTTTGCCGTACCAGCCGCCGTCGTCCTGCGCGGCGTCGGGCTGGCGCGGCGGCGACTCCCGCGCGCCGCAGCACGCGCACAGGTAGCGCCGGCCGCGCGCGCGGCGCCACGCTCGCGCGGCCGGCGCCGCCTCGCGAGCCGGCCCGTACCACAGGCAGCGCCGCGCCGCGAAGTGCCGCGCGCACCAGGCGCACTCGGGCGGCGCGGGCGCGTGCGGCGGCGCGATGATGGTGTGCAGGCCGGGGTACAGCGAGGCGCGACACAGCAGCACGGCGCGCCGGATGATGGCGGCCGCCAGCGAGCCCGCCGCCAGCGCGCCCTCCGCGCCGCTCGACTCCGACGAGCTCGCCTCCTCCTTGGGCGAGTGCTTCGGTTCGTCCTTCGGCTCCATCTTGGGACACTTCGCGTCGTCCTCGAGCTTCGGTCGCAGCTCCGCAGGGATCGTCTTGACGTTCTCGGGCATGTCGATGCGCGGCTCGTACTCGAGCAGTCGCCTGAGCCTCGAGCCGAGGCCGGCGGTGCCGTTGGCGAGCGCGTCGGGAGCGGGTCTAGTGTCGGCCGCGATGCCGGGGGGCCCGTGCCCGTTCACCGCGCACGGCGTGTCCGGGGGCCGCCTCGCCATCCGGAACCTCCGCAGGTCTGCCGTGCGACAGCGTAGCGGGGAGCGCGCCCGCGCCGGAAACGTGCAGGGGGGCGCGGGCGGCCGTGCGTGCTCGGCGCGCAAGAGGATTGTGGCTTCACCGGAGAGCATGTTGACCTGAAATAAGACGAGCCACTTCAGACACAGGCACAACTTAATGACGGTGGAGTTGTCGCGTGGCGAGAGCGACTAGCGAAGACCACCTTACCTGAAAGGAGTGCAAGAGGTCCGTCGAGCCCGGAGCGTAGAGTCTTTCCGGCGAGGTGCCGGGCGCGCCGGAGAGTGGCGGGCTGGGTGTGCGCGGGGCGGGGTCGGACGGGCCGCGCAGGCGCGCCGCCAGGTGGCGCAGCGGCAGCTCCTCGTCCGAGTCGGAGGCGGAGGGCGAGGAGGGCTCCCAGTGCGCGGCGGCGGCGGGCGGCGAGCGCGGCGCGGTGAGCGGCGGGCGGCGCGTGGTGTGCGCCTCGGGCTCCGCCAGCGGCTCGGCGTGCGCCAGCACGGGGTCCAGCGCACCGCGGTAGCGCGGCACGCGCAGGCGCAGGCGCCGCGCCACCTGCTGCATGACGGCGTCGCACCGCGCATTGATCTTGAGCGCCGCCACCGAGTCCTTGGGCGTCCACTGCAGGTTGACGATGTAGAGCGCGGGACGAGCGCGCGGCGCGCTCTGCATGCGCCACAGGCGCGGGTAGCGGCGCAGCACCTTGAGGCTGGAGCCCAGACACAGCACGACGTCGGCTCGAGCGGCGTGGCGCAGTGCGCCGGCCCAGTTGAGCGGCCAAGCGGCGCGGCCGCGCTCGCCGAAATGCACGATGGAGTCGCGCAACTCCTGGCCGCACGCGTGGCACAGGCGACGCGTTCCGTGAGCGTGGCGGGCCGTGCGCTCCGTTGTGTCGAAGGCGCGCAGGTACACGCGGCGGCAGGACGCACACAGCTCCACGAACATGTCACCATGCAGCTCGGCCAGCGCGCGGCGCGGCAGTCCAGCGCGCAGGTGCAGCCCGTCGCAATTCTGCGACACCACGAACTTGAGCGCGCCGCGCGCCCACAGTGCCGTCAGCGCCATATGCGTGAACGTGGGTTGCGCGCGCGACACCTCCACCCGCCTGCACACACACACACACACACACGTACAGTGCTGCCTCTCTCTCTCTATACGTGACGCCGTACCTGCAAGGCTGGCTGGCACTCACCCGACAGTCTCGCCGCGCTGGAGCCGCGTCCACACTCCGTGCGGCCCACGGTAGTCGGGGATGTCGGCGGCTGTGCTGATGCCTGCTCCCGTGTAAACCTGTTTATGATTGCGCTATTCATTAGTGGCACTAAAATAGATATTTAAGATTAATTATTCACGCAATCATTTTGCTATTTTTGAAGTTGGCCATATTAGGTCATGGTACGGATTGTAAAATGCGCCGCACATGCATGTGCACCCCTAATTGCATACCACATTAGGAATACTAACCACTATTATTACTACTACGAGGGCGGCACTGAAAATTTCGGGAATCAAGGAAGTCACACAACATTACTATTTAAAAATGTATTTATTGCTTTTTGAAGTATACTCCGCGAAATTTGACACATTTTTCCATACGATGGAACCAATCATTGAAGCAACCATTCCATTCGGAAGTTGGGGTCTCCAAAATGGCCGTTTTGTAGGCGTCCACAGCTTCTTCAGATGATGAAAATCTCTGTCCACGCAATTTATTCTTTATTTTAGGGAAAGTATAGAAATCATTAGGCCTTAGGTCGGGGCTGTACGGCGGATGGTCTAATAATTCTATGTTTTCTTGCTCTAAAAACTCTTTTGTTCTGTGCGCGGTGTGAGAACTGATGCGGCGGTTGCAGTTCTCTTTACGGAGTTTAGAAACGACCTGTGGCAAACAAATGCTAGTATACCATTCTGCACTAACCGTTCTTTGTCCCTCAAGAGGAATAGTCGTAACATGGCCGGTTTTGGAGACAAACGTGGCCACCATTTTTTTTGCAACACTCCGTGAACGAACAATTTTTGTTGGCTTTAACTCATTTTCGAACACCCAAACTCGTGACTGGCTTTTTGTTTCGGGTTTGTACGCGTATATCCAGGATTCGTCACCTGATACGATGTTATATATGTTACCGGCCAAACCCGATTTTCGGATGAACTAGTTTTGGCTAGGCCAAACCAGTTCTCTCTACACACGATAGGACAAACCAGTATCGCCTAGGCCAAACTCGTTCATCCTGTTACCGATAGGATAAACCAGTTTAGCCTAGGTCGAATCGGTTTATCCTAGTTAGAATATACATGCTTTAGGATAAACTGGTACGTCCTAGTTTGAACTAATTTCACTTAGTTTGTATCTTCTATGTATAAGCTTTTCAAAGTAAACTGAATAAAGGAATAGAATTAAAATAGTCAATATGATTTATTAAAGTTATTTATTAACTAATCAGTAATTTCACATCTATCACTAGATCAACTTGTATTCATCTACAGAAATCACCGTATCTAAAATTTGCCTATTTACAAATTTTTTCAAGGTTTACTCTGGTGGCACTTAGAATTGCAGAATATTTTGTTTTTCTTACAATTGCATTTGTTTGTTGTACAGTTTTTCATGAAACTGCATTTCACGAAGCCTTGCCCTGATCCAACAGAATGTTTCTTGGCTGCAGTCCTTAAACATATTTCAATATCCTGGTTAATATCTCCCACATATAAAAACTTCTGAATACAAGTTGATCTAGTGATAGATGTGAAATTACTGATTAATTAATAAATAAATTTAATAAATCATTTTGACTATTTTAATTCTATTCCTTTATTCAGTTTACTTTGAAAAGCTTATAGAAGATACAAACTAAGTGAAATTAGTTCAGACTAGGACGTATTAGTTTATCCTAAAGCATGTATATTCTAACTAGGATAAACCGATTCGACCTAGGCTAAACTAGTTTATCCTATCGGTAATAGGATGAACGAGTTTGGCCTAGGCTGTACTGGTTTGTCCTATAGCGTGTAGGGAGAACTGGTTTGGCCTAGGCGAAACTAGTTCATCCTAAAATCGGATTTGGCCGGTAACATATACAGCATTTGAGGATCCTGCGTGGAATGTTTCGAGAGTTCTGACGCACCAAGCAACGCGAGCCGCTTTTTGCTCTTCACAGAGCGAATGCGGTATCCATCGGGAAAACAACTTTTGTACACCTAATTGTTCATGCAAGATTATTTGTATTTGACTCATGCCAATGTCTAAAGTTGCCTGAATTTCGCGGTATGTCACATGTCGATCTTCCTCAATCAGCTTACGCACAGCATCAACGTTTTCTTGGGTGACTGCAGTTTTTGGACGACCTTGACGGGGATCATCACTGAGCTTGACACGCCCACGTTGAAATTCAGCAAACCAGCGATAAATTGTGGTTTTGGATGGGGCTTCATCACCAAATGCAGAAATCATCCGGTCAACACACTGTTTTTGTGTTAAACCACTTCGAAAGTCATAATAAATCATCACTCTTGAATTTTCTCGAGTCAATTCCATTTTCTCAACGACTAAACAAGTTTGACAAAACCTTGTGACAAGACCGAGAATCTTTTTTAAAATAAATAAATGGTATTCGATTTTAAAAACCAAGGAGTTTTCAATTAAAAAGATTTTAATATGACAGGAACAGTGGAAATATTCCATTCCCGATACTTT
The DNA here is from genome assembly GCA_916701695.1 of Agrochola macilenta. NCBI lineage: Eukaryota > Metazoa > Arthropoda > Insecta > Lepidoptera > Noctuidae > Agrochola > Agrochola macilenta. The sequence goes on along the minus strand of OU753557.1, from coordinate 24,354,421 downwards.
TAGTGCAGCCCTCGTACAACTAGGGATTACTGATGTTTTAACAAAAATAATACCAGCCTATTACTATCCCACTGCAGAGCAAAGGCCTCTTTTCATACACAGAAGGCACAAGTGTTGATCACCAGTCTTGCTCAAGACTGGATGGCGATTTCACACTTATATTTAACAATAATTCCAGGTTTCTTCACAATTTTCTTTCCTTCACTGATGTCAGTGTAATGTCCAAGATACACTCAGAAAATACAAATAAATGCTCCTGGTAACAAAATACACTAGGGCCACAACATTGGACAAACCATAGCGAGTGAATGCAGGCCAGGAAAACACTTCCTGTCAATGAGCATTGACCAAACATCACCTCTAACTGTCCAAACAGCAGCAGCATACGGTAACAACTGTCATCACTGGCCATGATTCATCACTTCTTTTTTATCAGAGTTACAACCAGATGTGTTCATGTAGTTCAATAACATAGATGCTCTCGAGAGATATTCGGCAACAATATGTAATTATTGACCTTTTTCGAGGAGTTGGGTTGAATATGATTAGTCTATTTCCCACCTGCTCTGACCTAGATTTGCGGATATTAGCCCATTATAACATGTCAGGTCCTGCCCATTATAAAGCACTATTACAAACGCTGTTAGAAATGCGAGGGGAACATTCAAATGTCAATGCAGAAGTGCTCACCACTAGATGCTTGGCATTCCGAAGAGCGCGTGCGAGGCGGCGGCACTTGTCGCGCAGCACTCGCGGACTGTCCTCCACTTCGGCGGCGCGCTCGGCAGCGCGCGCGCGGCGCAGTGCGGCGGCTGGCGTGGTGGACACGGGGCGGCCGCGGCCTGCAGGTGCGTGCGGTGCGCGGCCTGCTGGCGGGGCCGCCGGGGCCGCCGCGCCCGCCGAGCTGTCGCCGCTGAGGCGCGCGCTGGACCGCACTCCACCACGGTCCGACATGTCCCCGGCTACTGGCTGCGCCCGCTCAGCGACTCGTTCCCCCGTTGACGTCTGCCGCTCGTCGGCCCCGGCCTCTTACACATGTCGTTCAGAGCTGACGGTCGATCGCGGCGCTCGTAAGTCGTAAACAATCAAAGGAGCCTGTCGTTTTCCGTTCGTCGGATACACACAAGCACAGATTAATAATAGTTTTGACGACGCTGCATGTCGACGATCTGTCATCTGTCAGGATAAAAAGACTTATTTTTTCATAATTAGATATAAGTATTTTGGCCTTCAGTGAATCGGAAATTATAAAAAGGAGTTTCTCCGCAACCAATACCTTTAGCTACACCCGATTTAGTCACCGATGCTCAGTCCTGGTTGACAAAATAAGTATATACAACGGGTGGCCTGATTTTACTACGAGTCATACATAGAATGCAAGAGCGAGCGATACTTTTGACTATTCGCACACAAGCCCCCGCAAATTGAATATCCATCTATTATGACAGTAAAACTAATCTATGAGGCAATAATGGGGTTAAAAACTGAAACCTCGTCTATAGGTGGCAGCACTGTTCACCGTCTACAAGTGTTGATGTTTACTTTTGTGTCGTCACAACTGTGACAACTGTGCCTATTATGTGCTTTCAGTTTTTAACCCCAGCTTAATAGGATTACTTTGCACTTCATATTGTGTTTTATGAATCTAAGTGAAAAAAAAATAGACTTTTATGTAAAGAGCAGTATTTATAAAAAAAAACTACTTGTTCCTTGTTGCAAAAAAGCTAATTATGAGGGTTGGTCGTTTGGAATAATAATATACTTGTGAATTTTATTGGTGAAAATAACAACAGCTTGTGTTTTTTATATCGTAACACTGAATATTTAGTTTTGAATTAAAAAAAGTATTTGGAAACTTTCCAAATACCCTTTTTACACCTAAAACAGTTACAACATCAAATTCAGTATTATAATTGCAATTCATTAAAAAGCCCCAAACCAGCGATATTTGGAATTGCAGTTTTGAAACAAAATATCTCTGTATTTATGTTCAATACATAAATACTACCGCTTTTCTCTGGAAGGTGTTGATGAGGTTAGTCGTAAAAAAAATTGTCTAAGCTCATATCCTTAGTAGTTTTTGCGTACAAGACTGTTTTATTAAAAAAACTTACCAAATAGCCCCACTTTACGGTACCTGTACCTATGTATAAAAAAATAAAAAAGGATTATGCACTTAAACTGTCTTATAAGTACCTACCAAACATCTAACATGTGGTATTCAAAACACCGGTCACCTAAAATTTATATTAAAGAATACACTCAATCCAATTTCAATAAAAACAGTAGGTACAGACGTTCGGATTTATAAAGCTGCGTTACGAATGCTCTCCCTATTTTATTATTTAACTCAAGGAAGAACTTTCACATTGGCATCTGGCACAATATGTTCTGTGATCTGGCACGACCTTGTGTAAAAAAAGCTCCCCACGATTTTTTGGGGAAATTTTGACGTTTGTGTAATGGCAAGATGGCAATTCTTTTGATTTTTACTTTAGCTGTTACTTGGATGAAGAAACAGATTTGCCGTAGGATCAGTAAAGGTCAAGTAAAATTCAATACTTTTACTGGTTACTTTAGTTGTCGATGAAGAAACTGACTGGCCGTAAGAGTGTTTATTCTGAAAGTGGGCAACGTCGCAAATATATGTCAAATGTTTCACTGTTTTGTTTAATTTGGTAAAATTAATGTATGGAAATATGAAATGTGGCTACCTAGCGAACTAGAATATTTATTTATTTTATTATAAAGGTACGGTAAAATACATAGAGATACGACATAATATTAAACTTTTGAAACCTGCAGACTTTTATGGGTGAAATTCGTAAACAAGTGATGCTCACAAGAGAATAAGTGTGTTTTCTTTACCTACAGGCACTTTTGATGTGATAATATGTAAGTAAAGGTGTGGGTGTTTTGTATAATCATATAAGAGCATTGCTAGAAACAACATCTCTTAAGTTTTTTTGCCTGAAAGATCATCCTCGAGTAGGTTTTCAATTCTTATTTCTGACGTACGCCTCCAGTCTTTAAAGTAAAAAAACACAAAGTAACCTTAAATTTATAAAACGTCCATAATTTATTGACTTTTTCACTAAAGTTACTTTTTTACCAGCGGTAGACACTTCCCCTGTCCTTAGCTCGTCTTTTAATAGTGCTATACTCCAAGTCGCATACATATTTATCTAGTTTTCGTATAATTTGTGATCGACACAAAAGTAAACATATACACAACAATGGCGGTTTGTCGACGGACAACTGTGCTGCCGCCAATGGATGAGCTTTCAGTTTTTAAATAAGTTCAATCCTATTTTTGTTTTTTATTCTCTATTATACAATATTTTTCTGCATGCTATGTTGATTAGTGCAATATAAAAATATATGACATTTTTTTATTTTTCCAAATGGGTTAAATTTACAACAAACAGAACTTGAAATGTTATTATACTTATTGCTATTGTTTAGATATTATGTTTACTTTTAATTAAGGTAGTTTATTAGTAGCTCTCTGATCTGTTTGGGTATTTGGTTATAGAATGGTTATAGATTTTGACAGACATATTGTAGATTGAATCACTACTTTTAACATTCGGTAAACCATTTAGTCTTTTCCCATTTATTACTAAATTATTAGCAGTGAACCAATTTTGGACGTGCAGTAGGGCGTTAGTTACGTCGTTAAGATTTGATGCACGTCTATTTATCTTTTGAGAAGTATCATCAGCAAATAACACCATTTGTGCAGTGGTCTCGAATGTCAGAGTGCGAAATCGGTAGAGCTGCCCACAAAATTCGGTACATTAGTACCCAAAATCGGTATATGACAAAAAAAAAATACAATGTTCAATCAAATTCGTTTATTTATCAAAAAATAAATTAAGAGTCTAATTTACATCAAACAAAACACACTTAAAAATAATGTTTTTTTTCGATCTTTAGGATCATACTCTACTCTTTGGCCATAGCCGCGGTCATCTTTGAATTAATTTCCAAGTCATAACAATTAGCGTCATTAAAGAGTCGTTTTGAATGTAATAGAACAGTGATTGACTCAGTAGACAGCCTATTTCGCTGTTTTGTTTTCATAAGATTCATAAGATTTCAGAGGACTCAAGGGTATTCCTCAAAAAATATGGAACTAACTAGGTACTTACTTTCTATTGAGGAATCCCTCAATAGGCTGTCCGTAACGTAAAACATAATAATGAAAAGGATTGCCAACGTAGAAGCGTAAAATCGCTAGAAAAATCGGGATTATTACATGTATTCTCTGAAATCGGGGAAAAGTCGTTGCAATTCGGTATTACGGTAGGACAGAGCCCATTTCGGTAGAAATACCGAAAAATCGGTAGGTTCGAGACCACTGCATTTGTGGTTTTATAATAAACAACGGGACAAAAGGGACAACGGGAAAAGGCAAGGCAGATTGACTGCCGGCCTAAAAGACTAAAGTTCAGTTCGTTACTATTCTGTCAATAAAATGTCAAAGTCGATGTGGAATGGGATGTCAAGTCAAGTTGTCACTTGTCAATGTCATTGTCAAAAGGTTCTTTTGGAAGTTTGGCAGGTGAGATGTGTATGAATTTGATTGAAATTGTCTTAAAATCCAATAAAATCTAGCTGAAGACTAGTGTTTTCTATAATTTTTTAATCTAATCATAATATAGTGACAATAGTGTATCGCTTGCAAGTCATATTTAAATTAATACCATCGTTTTTATTCCAGTTTGACTCTGAACATTGTCGTCTTCAACATGGTAAGAAAACATTAAAATAGTTGGTTCTGGTTATTCGTAAATATTTGAATAATATAGGTAGAATTATTGCATCAGTGGCAATAATACATCATATGATTATGTGAGTAATGCTGATCCCACATCGGAATTACGTGACATAGAACCTAATGTTGTTGTTGTGTTACAGCCGCGCGAAATCAAAGATATCAAAGACTTCCTACTGAAGGCACGCAGGAAAGATGCTAAATGTGAGTCATATACTAGGTTTTATTACTAGAGTGATTGTAACATTTCTTTTTTGGATATACTTTTATAAGTACCTAGTCTAATTTGGGCAGCGTTTAACTCTTGCCTAAAAACGTGGAGATTACCTACCCGATTTATAGTTTCCTAATGCATATACGATGTGAATTTCAGTGTCATGCATGACACAGATGCTAGCACCATTTATTTTAAACCTGTTTTTCATGTTTGCAGCTGTCAAGATAAAGAAGAATCCTGAGAATGTGAAGTTCAAGGTGCGGTGCTCGCGATTCCTGTACACCCTGGTCATCACCGACAAAGAGAAGGCAGAGAAGCTCAAGCAGAGCCTACCGCCAGGTATGCGATCAATCAATGGATCAAAATAGTCTGCGTCATGTTAATTCCTTCTTGAATCTCTTAAAATCCTAAAGGGTCCCCGAAATTATCAAATTCAAATTATTTTATTTCACATAAACATACATTGGCACTTATGAAACGTCAGAAGCTAGATGCACAGTTCCAATTGGTTGTTTCCTATGGAGACTGAGCCGGCAAGAAACTTCATGGTTACTCTTTTAAAAATAACAGATTTTTTACTATATTTTCTAATAACAGTATTAATAGGTCTGGGAGGACAGTGTAGGTCTTTCAACAACTACTAGGTACTTAACAAAATAGAAGATGGTCAATATATCTACAGTCCACTAAGCCTACAGCATTCTCACATTCACAAAATAGAAACAAGAAATCTATATACCTATGTATATAAAATATGAATAAATTAATAAAAATAAAAACCTATTTATCAATTGCAATTGTCAATTTTTATGTGATTGATACACATTTATGGTGTGCGTAGTCCCAGCGGAAAAATGTCGAATTTCTTCATTTCAGTTTAGCAGATATTTAGTGTATGACGTCGTGTAATTGTGTATGGTAAATTCAAATTTGTGCATCCAACCATTGGGGAGTTATTCAACAAAAACTGTTTCCGCTGGGACTACGTCATCCCAGCGGAACTTTTTTTTTCCTATGGACGTACAAGAAAAAACATACATTCAATAATTAGTGTGTAACGAGAGGTAAATAAATGTGTATGTTTAAATGAAATTTGTGCGTCCTTTATTTACCAAGTTATTCAAGTTTCCGCTGCGCTGACGTTTGGCGATTTGATGAAAATCATATAAAACGGTTTAGTGCAGAGTTGTAATTTTTTACGCACGTTGCTTTGAATTTGTGTGTAATGTGTGTGAAAACAGAATGTGAAAAAAACATACCGTTCAGAAGATATACACGTAAAAGTAAAATACGTTTATTAGGTCCAAGCTAACTTATAACGTATATTTGTATCTTGTAAGGGTCTACAATATCCTGCCAAGTTTAATTTATGTGCTCTTAGTAATTAACGAGCAATGGCATAATTTACTACAACTGGACCACTATACGAGGGGTGTTCAATAAATAGTGAGAATGAGTAAGACGCAATTATCTTTTATTATATGTTATTTTATTTTTCGACGTAGTCACCTTTCAGGTTGTATATCTTTTCTCTAATCCTAAAATTCCCTTTCTAAAAAAATCTTCCTGATCCCTTAAAAAATCATTTACGGCGGCGACTACTCCGTCATCATCTTCGAATTTCTGGCCCCTGAGATGTTCCTTTAAGCGCGGAAATAGGTAGAAATCACTCAAAAAAATTCAAAATTCAGAAGTCATTTATTCAAACTAGGCTGAGAATCAGCACTTTTCGAACGTCAAAATTACATAAGACAGTCCCCCAAAACGCTCACCCTTCACCACTTCCTAGTGCATTAGCTGGGAAGAAGAAGTGGCGCAACAAACCCCCCAGCAGCACAGCTGTCTATTCAGTTAGAAGAACAAAAAAAAAAGATTCTATTACTAGGAGCAAGGTCCGGTGAATATGGAGGATGTTCCATCAATTCGAAGCCAGCTTCTTGAATGGCAGCCATCGCAACTCTGGACTTGTGCGATGCGAGTTTGCCACGCAGTTTCTTGCGTATTTCCTCACGCAACTTTGTTACTTGTCCTGCGTTATGTAAGCTCAGCAGGACATCGCCTTAAATTTCTTTGGAGTTGGAGATGACGGTCGCTTCCAAGTCATGGACTGTTGTTTCGTTTCCGGGTCATAATGGTGAAGCCATGTTTCGTCCATAGTTATGAATCGAGCCAAAAATCGGTCAGTATCTTGTTGTAACAAATCCAAACAGCTTTGTGAAATTCGCAGTCGAGTTTGTTTCTGCGCGTCAGAAAGCATTCTGGGCACCCAGCGCGCTGACACTTTTTTCACACCCAAATGGTCGTTTATAATATTATGGACACTTCCTATCGAAATCTTTACCTCTTCAGCTATAAAACGAACAGTAACACGACGATCCACCAAGACAATATTTTCAACTTTTTTAATCATTTGTTCAGTCACTGCCGATATGGGGCGTCCCGTTCGTGGGTCGTCGTTAGTGGAAGTTCTTCTCGCTTGAACTCCTCACACCAACGCGCAACCGTAGAATATGGAGGAGCATGAACCCCTAATGTTGCTCTCAAGTCTTGATTTACCTGCTCCGTAGTAAAATTTTTCAAGCAGAGATATTTTATTACCGCGCGAACTTCAATTTTATCCATTTTTAAGAACACGTTCCGAAACGACGCCAGCAATAGACTACTACTTTTAAAAAACAAAAGAGAATTAATTGCTTTTTTTATTATCATCTATATACATTGTTTCGGGGACCCTTTCAAAGCCTAGTTATGCTTATACAAAAACTATTCAGTATTCGTTTTTTCCGTTATTCACTGGGTTTTGCTTGTGCATACATGTTTTATTGTTAAATAAATAACCAGTTATGTGCTTGTGCACTTTGTGCAGTGATGGCTTTTTAAAGTGCCGTAAGCATTGCATTGTCACTTTTACCGAGTCACTATCACTTGTTATTTTGTTTGATTGTTGAGGTTAGTAAAGCACCACATTCCCAAAACATTACATTCCCTTTTGCCTAAACAGACCCTGGCTTGTATGGTCACAGTTGTAACCTCACTTACCTTTCAGCCATTTTCATTTGCTAAACCAAGGGGTTATGGCTACACTTAAGTTTAGCCGGCTATAGATGAAAGAAATTAACATTAGCTACTCCTCAAATATAAACTCATCTTTTGATATGGGTAATTATCAAAAACAGATACGATCAATCAATGCAAAGGGCTGTGAACTAACCTCAACAATCATACAAAATAACAAGTGACAATGCTATGCTTACGGCACTTTAGCCGGACCGAGGCAGCGCCATTAATATGGCGCAAATAGCGGCACTCTATACATATTTGTTCATATTAATTCTGTTACTATGAACAAATCATCATGAGCATGCTCTTTGTACTCAAATGTTGTACCAAGTACCTTTATTTTTATTGGACGTTCATGTGTAAGCAACATTGAATATTTTAGAGTGAAAAACGGGCATTACATTCCAGGCAGTTTTGTGAATTCACTGTATATTATGTATGAGCACTTCTTGATGACAATTATGCCCGTTTTCACTAAGCGTCGGGTCACACCAGAATGGCAGCGGCCGGCAGCGACGCGGCGAGCACTTTCAGTGTGAAATAATTTTAAACTTTATCTACATACTTAAAAGACCAATATCGCTTGTAAAGCTTGAAAGGTCTCGCACATCTTGTCGGTGGTTCTGCCTGCGGCTGCCAGCGGTGGCATGAGCGGTCCGCGTATGTAATGTAGAGACTAAACTAGTCAAGAGGAGACTAGGCACGTGGGATCAGGAGGTCGCCGGAGGCCGCTGGCAGCCGCATTCCGGTGTGACTCGGCCCTACACTGGGAAACACCTAAATAGCATAGAAAATCCAACAGCACTTGAAATTAGTGGCATCAATGTCACAGTTGTAGACTGTTTTTTTCATAGATATATGAAAGAAGTTATATTTCTATGGTTGGTTTACTTTGCAGTAAACGTCAATAAAAAAAAATACCTACCTAGGTATAAAGGGAATTACTTGATTATTGAAATCGGTTAATTTGGGTTTTGTTTGTTACAGGTCTCCAGGTTAAGGAAGTTAAGTGATGCGACTAGATTTAAATTAATAAAAAAAATATTAAAACATTGTTTTGTATTTTACTTTCTACCACAGCCAACACGTACCTGTCAGTATTGATTTCAATTTAAGCCATATCAGGCCATATCCAATAAAATCACTCGTTGCCAGTGGTCCCGGTGTGTCGACCCATGGCCGGATCCTAATTTAAATTTACCATGGTTCCATGGCATTAGAGATTGTTCCCTGGACTTCTGACTATAATATTGATAAGAAATTAATTACAACCATAGAAACTAAAAAGATCACATATTACCTATATCAAAAAGAGTAATCTTTTTATGTATTTATGTTATTTTAAATAACAAAATATTATATCCTATACCTACTGTGGCGGCATCTACAATCGCCACATGCGAACTACGCATCAAAGACTTTTTTTTTTTTTTTTGGGTGGGAAATCATCAAATGACTCCTCCCGCTCTGGGCGGAGCGAGAGGGAGTGTCAGACTTTTACGGACTAAAACCCACCCGTGTTCCTTCCGTTGCCTGTGTGCCGGGGCAGCGATATCCCTTTCGGACAAACCCGCAACCCCAGACGCATCAAAAACCTGACTTCACCCCAACATCCTGCATCGCGCAATTAGAGTTTACCGCGCGATGGACATATATATACAATTTCCTAACTTCAACCTCTGGGCAGTTGCCCGCCAGACACGACACCCGGATCCTCCCTTTTTTTAGTGTGCGTTACCCAGGCCAGATGTTGTCGAAAATGGTCATTTGAATCTAATAGATAATTAGGGTTGCGGCTTAAGTTCAGTTGAAATGATTATTTTACCTGTTAATAAAAATTATTTAATAAACATGTAGTTTTTTTTTAAACTTGTGTACATGTCTGTACTAAATTTGTAACACTATCCTACATATTTTAGAAGGTACCATAATGTTCTGCGATTTCGATTTTTCGTAACCACCTAAACTTGGTCGGGTTACCTCGGTCATTCACTTCCTAATGACTTTAATCGTATTATCTCATTAATTATCCAATGTACTACGCTGAAATTTTACTGATACAACTGAACTAAACAACTAATAATTGACATAACATTCAGTTCATATATCCAATCCAGTGGCCAAATAACACCGCGCGCATCAAGACCGTGCTCGTGAAGAACTGAATATCATCATAACTTGTTAAATACTTACAGGATACTAATGAAACTTCACATACATTTGAAGGTATTTACAAGCTTTAAAATAACGTTTAAAGTAAGTCTTTAGACCTCTTATTGAGAGTGCTGGAACCAATTGAAGTGTTTTTCTATTTAATGAAATAACCTTTAAACTATGCATTATATTGTTTTTTTTATTGCAGAACAAATTTAAACTCTAAGAAGTCATGTACAAAATATCATAAGAATCCGCTTAACCGTTTCAAAGATCTAGCAAAACCAAAAACGTTACCCCAGCAAAATCTCGAATAACTTCGCAACCGATGAAAGAACAAATACAAGATAAGGCACAACATTTACTTCATCTAGACAACTAATTTTATAGCTAGTATTTATTTAAATATTCCCATTAGAAAGAAAAAGGTCTGGCTGGGATAACGTTACCCCAGCAGGAAATGTTTTTGTGAAATAATTAAAAAACTACTAGCGCAACAAATTTAAAAATGTGCGCAACAATTACAGAAGCCGCAAAACTAATTATCTATTAGATTCAAATGACCATTTTCGACAACATCTGGCCTGGGTAACGCACACCTTTTTTTAAAAGGTGGATGAGTGAACTTTACACCCTGTTCCTCACATACCCCTAAATTGGTGACCCCGAGTATGAATGTCAACGCAGCCTTCGTGCAACTACTTGAGCGGGACGTCATCATCATCATCACTCCCGCAAACTTTCGTGAGGCGAGTCACAGCCAGTCAGCACCCACGGCTTCAACGGGTATCCTGACCACCAGCATGCAGCGAACGCGCATTATCACCCTCAGCCACAACCCATCGCTGTAACACATCCGACCCACTGGATCATTACACAGCGCCACCCCGACTCGCTATGGAATCACCGCAATCACCGCAGACAGTTCCGACGGCTCACCGCGAACTATGCGGCACCCGGTTCCGACTCACTGGAACCACAGCTGGCACTGTGAAGCATCGCAAGATACAAGACTCAGCCCACTAGCGACCTCCGGTCTCCGGAGGGGAGTGATGTGGATCTACAATCATCATTCATTCATTCACATGCGGACTACGCATCAAGACCTGACTTCACACAAATCCTGCATCGCGCAATTAGAGTTTACCGCGCGATGGACATTACAATCTCCCAACTTCAACCACGGGGCAGTTGCCCGCCAGACACGACACCGGTCTGGTCGGAGGATCCTCCCTTTTCTATGAGGGATGAGTGAACTTTACACCCTGTTCCTCATATCCGTAAATTATTATTATTAAATGAGCAATATTTATATATAAAATTCTCGTGTCACAGTGTTTGTAAAAAAACTCCTCCGAAACGGCTTGACCGATTCTTATGAAATATTGTGTGTATATTCAGTAGGTCTGAGAATAGGACGTTAACAATTTTTTCATAACTATGTGTACGGGTGGTTCAAACCAATTTTTTTTTGTTGTTTTTTAGTTTTTTTTTATGATTCGGCATTAAAAAATACATAAAAGCCTAAATTTTCACCATTCTACCACCAACCCCTATTTTTTAATAGCGATATTAGTATTGTAGGTAGTTAGGTATGGTAGGGTAGGTAGGTAAGTATGTAAGTAGGTAGGTATGTGGTAGGTATGTAGATAGATAGGTGGGTAGGTAGGTAGGTGTAGGTAGCTAGGTATGTAGATGGGTAGCTAGGTATGTAGATGGGTAGCTAGGTATGTAGACAGGTAGGGTAGGTAGTATAGATAGGTAGGGTAGGTAAATAGGTAGTTAGGTGCGCCGTAGATAAGTACTTAGTGTTACTCGTCCGAAGCCGGGGCAGGCAGCTAGTACATATATATATATATATTTGTAATCACGTTCTCGAAAGTGGCTCTAACGAACGCGAAGGCGAAAAATCGATGTAGCCTAGGTCTCTTATCTGGGAAAATTCGTTTTCTATATTTTCTCTCGAGCAGAGCTCGGTCGCCCAGGTACTTTATTTTAAAACTAGCACATGGGTCGGGTCACTTGGTAACACTTAAATTATCTATTTAATTGTGGCTGTCGTTTTCATCCATGGACTGATTAATACTTTATTAGCCCTTCCTCAATAAACGTCTTTTTGTTTCTAAATAAGTTTATGCTTCTTATTTCGGCGCTAAGCCGAAGCATTGAAAATTCAACGGCGGCTTGGTTTAGGTATTCATTGTTGTGTGGCGCGCTATTTTATATTAAATTATCTGTAAATACTTTAGTTAGATTATACATAGTGAGAGATCTTCTGGTGGTTCTGGCTATGCCAAGTGCTATTTATTCATCTTCATCGTCATCATCCCATCGGATAGGTGGTGAATTACTTCTTCTAGACCTATTAAGCTTACTTTTTAACAACTGTATTTCTAAACCTAATTTTTCTGTTTTTGTTTCATAATATCTAGCTATAGCTAAATTTCTTTCTTTAACACCCGTATCCTTTTCATTTCCGTTGCCTAAAAAAAAAAAGTGAATATCAGATGGAAACTATTTTGAAAGTATTTTAACATATAGATTTATATTAAATATGATTTATAATACATACCTGTACGGATATGTAAGAGTTTGGCCATTTTGGGAATATGCGGTGAAGCTGCTAAATCCCCTAATTTTTTCTTCTTTACTGGAAACCACATACAATTTCAGGATATTGTTTTAAAATATTGAAATCCTATGCCCATTAAGAATTCTTGATGCAAGAGAAGAAGGTAATGAGAGAAACCCTATAGCAGGGGTGGTGAACTAATGGCATGGGTGCCATTGGTGGCAATAATTTGGGCACAGCATCATTTCAGAAACTTAAGTCATTTAGTTTGCAACAGCAGAAGTCAGACTAATTTGTTATTTAATTTAAATAAATATAAAACTGTTGATATTAACATTACTGTATAATACTATGTGAGTCACTAAGTAAAGATTGTTTGTTGGCACGTCATGGCAACATACAATGTTTATTTGGAAAAACTGGCACGTCGATGTAGAAAGGTTCGCCATCCCTGCCCTATAGACTATAAGTACCTAGCAAGCCCAAGATTGACCAAGAAGTAATATCAGTGAAACATGAAAATATTGCCATGTTTAGCTTCATTATTATGTATAGCCCGAGGTTTATACCCATTGGACAACAGAACTAGGTACTCCAAGCTACTATTCTGGCCTGTGGACAATTGCTTGCTGTTACTACGAAACAAATAGGTATTTTCATTCAAGGTACACTGTTGGTATTGTTAGTCATCCCAATCACTAAACAGAAATTAGAACATCACAATTGATTGAATACAGTAGGTATGTACCTTCAGTTGAATGTATGAGGGGGGGGCTCGTCATCAACAGCTGTACCATGATCCCCACTTGAAGGTCCTAGAAGTGACGATACTTTATCCAAGATTTCATCTGGATGAATGTATTCTGATTTACTTCCTCCATTCTATAAGGAAACACCAAAAGTATTAGTTTATTAAATTTATCAAAACAATGACAACAGAATTGTATTGTTAACCTTTAAACTGATCCTTCTTATTTGTTGAGATCGTTTCCGAGCAGCTTTTTTTAAATTGTCCCACTTTAACTTGAGTTGGGTTAAGTTGCGTGGAATGTAACCACTTGTAGAGTTGAACTCAGCAGCTAAAGTGACCCAAGCCTCCTCCTTTGACTTATTTGTGGCTGCGTTTGTCTCCTAATCTCCTTGCTTGTTAATACACGAATACTTGTAACTAAATCTACTAGTAGAGCCACCTCATCCTTCGTCATACATTTTTTGAAATTCTGTGAACAATTATTTGAAATTAACATATGGTAAAAAAAATAAACTGTGAACGATTACTTAATTAAAATTATTTGGTAAATACCTGTGTTGTGACATGTTGTTGACTGTAGGTACCTACGTGTACACTACACGGCCCCTATTCATGGTTTTGATGTTATAGGCTATTCAAAATTTAAAACACAGCTACTAATAAGTAGGTACATACTAGGGATAAAACTTGGACTCTGACTGCGACTATGAAATTACAAGGATCATAAAAGATAGAAACACTTTAAATTCAGTCTATGAAAATAGAATTTCATTACTACCCAAAGTATCCATTTTCATTGTAATCAAGCAATGTAATTCTTATTTATTCGGGCACAGGCACACTGAAATTGATATTCAATCTTTAAATGAATGAAATCCACAAAATATCAATCACTGACCACAGCTGACAATCACAAAATTCACAAACAAAAGCTGCTCTCTGGGCTCATCGCATTCGCTCTTAGAGTAGGTATATAATTACTCTAAGCATTCGCTGCTTGTTCACCGAGTTTAATATTTATATTATTATTTAATGCTTAGAATTAGAGATGTGCTAGAAATTAATAATAAGTTAACAAATGCCTAGTAACTCCAGCATAACAGATAACCTAGGAACTGAATCACAGAACATGTATATTGTATACTCTACGAGAACTGGATTCACAGTTCTCTTCTCTCTGTTACCATTTCACCGTTTACCATGCCCTGACGTTTGTTCGTTCATCGTTCATTTAACAGTTATTTTGTCGATGACAGGGAATTCCTCGGTATTTACTTGAGAAGGTCGCTTTCGCTTATTAGTGATAGTGACGTTAAATGAATGTAAATAAGCGACAAAGAATTAACAATCCGCTCTCGTACTGTTAACGTACCCGGGCCGACCGAAACCTATTTGACATTTATTCCGATGTGGGTGTGTGTATTGTTTTCGATAATAGTAATAATGACAAATTATGTTCGAAGAGGATTCCTCGGGATTTACTTGGAAACGTCGCTCACTGCTCAGTAGTAACGCTAAATGAATGTAAGCGACAAAGAATTAGCAATTCTTTTCCTACTGCACTACTATAGTTAACTAATTACGTATCTGTCTGAAATGTTACGAAGTAGGTATGTATGAATTATTCTGTCTAATCAGTTACCTTATGAGCCCGACGATGAACGCTCGCAAGTCGCAACTGCAAGTCGAGACGCGTGCGAAATTCGTTCGGAATATTGCTATCTCTGTTTAACAAAAATAGACAAGTGGCATTTATATTTATTAGTGATTAGGTATGTTCATTATTTGCTTTATTTTTGTTGACACTTTGGGGAATCGTTAGTATAGACTAGTAATGCATTTTTTGGAAATTTCTTTACCATGCCGATATCTCGAGATTTGTAGAGAAAATCTAGTAGATAGGTATTGTATGGAAAATTCAAAGGTCGCCGCGTTCTTAAGAAGGAAAAATCCCTGTTAAAATTAACAGGTACCTAATTTCAGAGCCTAGGAACAAGTTACTTGAAGTTACCTGATAAAGAATTAAACAGCACAACATGTAGTACCTAAAACTTAACAAATATCAGGGCCCTGAAGAGGCTGTGCGCCACACATTTTTTTCGTCAATGTTGCCACTAACCCAGAAAGTACACATAATTGTCAAAATTGAAAAGGACCTACAAAAAATGTATGACAAGTGATTCAAAATCGAGGACAAAAATCAAATATACTGTACCAAGGCATCGCGCGTCATGTGCGACAAATTGGTCAGCAAGGACACGTGATGAAGGAAACATGAATCTAAAGTATAGAAACAATAAGAAACTTTTATGGAGAAGTAACAAATGAAGAAGACATTTTTTAAATAAATACGGCAATTTTGTTTTTTTTTTTCCCTAAAATACGGAAAACCAAACTGTAACATACGGCAGCTCAGATTTTTACGATAACAACACTGGATAGCTGTCAGTTTAAAAACATTAATTCTAAGTAGAGATGGGATTTAACAGGTTAAAATCACTAATATTGCCCACTCCTGGGCACGCCATAATTGAGGCGATAAATCCTCTCTTTAAGGAGTGGCTAGAGAGGCGCCACGGCGTCCTCACCTTCGCCCAGGTGTCACCACTGTGTGGATCACCCGGAGGACATGGTGGAGCATACGGTGAAGGTCTACCCGGCTTGGGCGGGGGCACCGCCGCCGCCGTGTCCTTGTGGAGGCGATCGGTGACAGTGATCTCTCGCGTCCGGCCCTGGTCCATGCCATGGTACGGAGTGAGAGGGCGTGGCAAGCCGTCAGCTCCTTCTGCGAAGCAGTAATGCTCGCAAAGGAGAAGACGGAGCGCGTGATGGAGAGGCAAATGTCGCGCCATCACGCCCCCTAGCTGCCGCAGGGGACGTTCTGGGCGTCGCGTCGGGAACCGCAGGCCGATTCCCGGCCACCGTAGGCGCGGGCTTGCGGACGGTGAGGAATAGGTAGCTCGCCGTCCGAAAAGAACCGGACCCGGTTCAAGGGCGCGTTGTGTTCCACGCGCGCCTCAAAGAGATGTCGGCACGGAAGGGGTCCGCCAGGGCCGATGCCTGCCGGGGTCGCGGGAAAGTCCGAAGAGGATACCGTGGCCCCTGGCAACGTACAGGTAATTTTAGAAACACGGGTGGGTTTAAGTCATTAAGAGTCTGACTCGCCCCCCCGCTCCGCCCAAAGCGGGAGAAGTTATTTGACCATTTCGCAAAGGAAAAAAAAAAAAAAGGGTCTGAAAAGGGCGATGAAGTTTTGTATTGAAGTTGTTCATTCGCTGAATTTTGTATTCAAGTAAAAGTAATATAAGTACACGTGTACTGTTTCTAACTTTACAGTATTTTACATGGAGCGACTGCCTATCTGACCTCCACAACGCAGTTACTGGGTAACGATAACCCTTGGTAAGAATGGTTGTCAGACTTTCGGGCTTCTGACTTCCCGTAACGACTGTCAAAGATCCACGAATGACAGCCGGGACCAACAGCTTAACGTGCTTTCCGAGGCACGGACGGGTCTCTGTATGTAAAGATGGTCACCCATCCACAGACCAACCGCGGCAAGTGTAGCTTAACCTGATCGATCGACCTGTGCGGCTGTTATTATTTAGCCCTCCCCCGCAGAACCCCCCCCATACCCTTCTCCGGGAGAATCGATATAGATTAGGATAGTTAGGGTACGAACAGAATGCGATACTGCTCATCCCTCATAGCAAATAGCGTGATAATTTGTACTGGTGCTAAGGACTAAACTCCATGTAACAGCTCTCCGCCGTAATGTTGTTGAGGCCAAAATACTAACTGGATCTGCTAGAGGAGAAACAGTATTCGTGCCGCGTATAGGTACTATTAATAGCAAATGACCTTCCGTTTGAATTTAAAAGATTGCAGTTCCCAATCAAGGTTTGTTTCGCGATGACTATTAATAAGTCACAGGGACAAACTCTGAAATTTGCTGGAGTTGATTTGCGGCATGACTGTTTCTCCCACGGCCAATTTTATGTGGCTTGCTCACGTGTTAGCTCTCCAACTAGCCTGGTTGTTTTAGTGCCCGCTTCCGAATTAGTGAAAAACATTGTATAAGTATACCTAGAGAAATACTGTGAAGGATTTAGGTAGACGGGTCCTTTACAGTAGGTATTATTTTCATTACAGTATTCCTCAAATATCACACGTAGTGTAGGACAATTATTAGCCATGAACAAAGCTCTATATGTTATCTTCTATACATATAATAAAATCGTAGCCAAGTCAAAACTGTACATTAAATTTATATATATGTACATATACAGAGTTGATATGACAGAGGGGCATTAAATTACACTACGTATACTATACGTGTTTAGTATTAATTCGATACGGTATAAAAATAAAAAGCATCAAAAATGAGTTTTTTTTTTTTTCAAACAAACTAAATAGCTTATGAATCAGAGTAAAACGCAACCACCCTTTGTAAATAAATTTAACTGACCTTAGAAGATACCTAGGTAACAGTGGCAACGTCGCGCCCGCGCCGCGCGGCGTGTTTTATCTCATTTCAAAGCGGGCGGCCGGCGGCGGTGGCTTAGGCCTTCACTCGCGGCTTTTAGGTATGGTTTTGAAGTACGCGCGCAACAACAAAAACACTAAAATTTTAAATTCTCGATGTGTCCTTCATTCACATGAATGCACAAATTATACCGACGGAGAATATTGTTACTTATTTTTCTAATTAAAAATCATGTCAGTGTATTCTAACGCCGTGTAAGTTACACGAGGCATTGTTGAACACTTTAATTACACACACACACACACAAAACCAAAGTTTAATTACGTGTCGTATCACAATAAAAGCAGTCGATCACAAAAAAAAACACTAACACTAAATAATAATAATCCCAAGTTACGTGTCCTGTCACAATAAAAAAAGAAATACTGTCTTAAACTTGTTTAGTGTCCTATCACAATAATAAAACTAAATCCCAATTGTCAGCGCGCGAGTTCGACAATACGGAGGCGGCGCAGGAACTTCCGTGTTACGTAACATAAGTACGTTCCGAAAGAACAGCGTCGCCGCACTGTAAAAAACAGTTTTTAGAAGCCCCACTCACTTACCGATCGCAACCCCTGCCCCTCGTCGCTAGGATGCAATAGCAACACACTGACCTATTTCTATTTCTTTTACCCACGGTGTGTTTGCTATGATTTTCACACTCGTAATGAAAATGCAAGTGTGTGTGTATTTATTGCTTCCTTGTTTGCATTGTCATCTTTTTAGCGAGAATATTTGGTTGTACTTGTGATTTGCGTCACAGCGGCAACCACGCATAGGTTATACTCAGATTTATCGTTTTAAGGTGCATGACCTATGCGTATAGACATAATCAGCTGTTAGGAAAGATACATCGTGTTCAAACGGGGCAAAAACTTAAAAAATCATTTGCGACTAAACTACTGCTCCTATTTAATTGATTTTTGGTACAGAGCTTGAAAATGGTACCTAGTATAGGCAGTTTAAAGGAAAGCCCCTCTGTCGTATCAACTTTGTATATACTTATATATATATACTTATATAATATATGTACTGCAAATAAATGAATATGAATATGAATATTTTTGAAAAAAAGTAATTGCTACGAGGTCCTGGATCGATTTTAATGCCGAAAATATATTTTTTGAAATTTTTGTCTGTCTGTTTGTCCGTATGTATGTTCCAGCATCACGCAAATTCAACTGGACAGGTTCTGCTCAAATTTGGCATATATATTCCCTATAAGTCTGGTCAAGCTGTAGGGTATAAACTATCACGCTATCTGCTATGGGGGATGAGTAATATTAGATTATGTTCGTATTCTTCTCCGAAAATCTTAAAAGGACGCGCCAAAATAATAGGATATTGTAGATAGTTACCGATTTAACATTTTATGTTGTGTTTGTGTAGTATTTTTTTTCGTTATATCTTTTTTATTTTTTTTTAAATACCTACTAATATGTATATGAGTCAGTAATTAATTAATACTTAATTCACTAAAAAAGGTAAGCTTGGTAAGCAATAAGAAATTGCTACAGATTTGTCCTAGCGATTTTAAAACCTGTGTGTGGACGTGAAATTTTGAAGTCGCTACGAGTTTAGTACTTACTTATTTACCAGATATTACGCTCTGTAAAAATTTACTAAACGATCACAATTTTTATTATTGTTTGCGGTTATTACTTCACACAGTACAGGGCCCATTGTCATTTGCGTTCCTGAGGACAGTTGATTATGCAGAGTATCCCAAATTCTGTGCAGCCTGAATAGCACGTCACCTTTCGACGGTGACCAACACCGAGAGAAGGCCAGCGCAGTGACAATCCCAGTAGTCTGCGGCATTTGTTTGCCATCATTTTAGTGTTTTGTGGAATCGCAAACCCAGTTCTGTTATGAGAGAAATATCGGCATCATCTATCCGAAGACTTTTTACGAACCTTGCGGCGTATATTAAAGGTGACATTAAACAAAATTATGAACGCGTTATTAACAGCTGTCTTAATTCACATAACAAGACGTGTTAATTTCCATCGGTGTCAATCCACTGATCGAGTATGGGTTACCGGCTCCGCAATCATGGGCACATCAAGACCGCGGAAATTGGGAATACACTGCCGAAACTAATTATGATCCAGGCGCCATGAGTACCATCTTCTACGATAACCACGTATCTATGATCACCTCAGAGTAAAGGTGTGAGTGTTTTAACACCGTTCTCCAAAGTGTTGGGCTCAGTCAGGGTAAAATGTTTTCCTTGGATGCTCCCGGTGGAACAGGAAAAACATTTAATATCACTGGCATCCTGTAGAGGTCAGGAAGCAAGGAAAAATTGCAATCGCGGTAGCGTCTTACAGAATCGTTGCCAAACTGCTTTCTGGTGGCAAAACAGCACACACCATGTTTAAAATTCCCATCGATTTAGAGTGCAACGACACGCCTGTTTGTGAGGGGTCCGGTGTCGTGGAGCAAGATGATGCCACACATTACCCCGTAGAATTTCTGAATTCGCTAACGGCAAGTGGACTTCCGGCGTACATCTTTCAGCTGAAGGTCGGTGTCCCGATTATGATTTTTCGGATCTTAACTCCACCGAAGCTGTGTAATGGAACCCGGCTCAAAGTCGTGTCTTTGCAAAGAAACGTCATCGGCGAAAATTCTAACAGGTTGTAGCGTTGGCGAGACAGTGTTTCTACCGCGTATACCACTAATTCGCCACAGTCACGTCTTCCAGTTTATGCAGTTCCCTGTCAGTATTGCTTTGCGATGATCATCAACAAGTCACAGGGGCAGACACTGAAGGCTGCGGGTGTTGACCTCAGGATAAACTGTTTCTCCCACGGACAACTGTACGTCGCTTGCTCGGAGCCTCACCAGTCTGACTCTCTGTATATTTTGGCTGTTGAATACAAAACTACAAACGTACATAGTATACAGGGAAGTTTTATGAAAATGTGGCTGTTATTGTAGTATATTGTGGTGTGTTACGACTTACACGTGAACGAAGTCACGGGCAGAAGCTAGTCTTCTATATATATAAAATGCTTTGTCCTGAATGAATGACTAACTGACGAATCAACGCACAGCCTAAACCGCTGATCGTAGAGACCTGAAACTTGGAGAGTGTGTTCTTTGTATGTCGTAGGTATCCGATAAGAAAGGATTTTTCGAAATTCTACCCCAAAAGGGGTGAAAAAGGAGGGCAAAGTTTGTATGGGACAACATGATTCCTTGGTCCAATCTACTTCAAATTTTGCATAAACATTATTTAACAGAATTAATGGAAGACCTGTTTCGTAATTTATTGAAATTCATCCCCTTTAAATAGGGGTAGAAAGTTATTTTGGGAGTGATTTGCTTCGAAGTTGATATCAATACTCCTTAGTGCTTTTGATTTAAATTACATTTTATTTTGACACATGTTTGAAAAGTCAATCCGATTTTATTCAAAAAAGGTAAAGGTAACTTATAGGCTTGGTGCTTGCAATGCAAATACTCTTTAAAATTGGAATGTTTCGAAAGTCACCGTACTATACATATTAGTACCGCATTTGAAGGTTTAAAGCTTTACAGAGGTCTGTATTTATTCCTAGGATTCCCCTAACACCATCAAATTACCCCTTCGAATTCAAGAGAGTGCAGTTGCCCATCAAAGTATGCTTCGCAATGACTATAAGTCATAAGTCATTTATTTCATAACAAAATACATTGTGTTGAAAATATTACAGTATGATTAGTAAAATAATAAAATAAAAAGCATAAACATAACCATAACATCCATATTTAAAATTCATTACGCATTTAAAACATATCAATATCACTAATACTAATAATAATTTTATGTCAATAATTCAGCAACAATAAATTAAATAATCACCAACATTCCATTCAACTTATCAAATTCATTTCCCAGTATTAAAAGAAACAAAAGAAAATAGTAATAAACAAAAACAATACAAAAAAAAAAAAAAAACAATAATAATTCACAAATCTATCATTTATGGATGTCGTTTGTCATCTATAAACTCATCAATACTGTAATAGCCCTTCCCCAATAAATATGTCTTTAATTTGCTTAAAAATATTTATGCTGTATATGCTCTTGAAGTCCATTGGCAACTTGTTGTATAGAAAGACAGATTGAACTCTGGGACTGTGATGAACCACGTTCAATTTCGGTTGGATTGTGGAAGGTAAGTCTTTCCTACGAGTACTATCCCTAGCTTGTCTTTTTTCATTTGTCTCGTGCAAGTTCTTAACAAAGTTAGTTAACAACACTAGAATATAGAGACATTGCCATGTCTCTATATTCTAGTGTTGTTAACTAACTGTTAAAATGTTAAGTCTGATGAAGTGGTTCCTGCACGATTCTGTCTGTCTCATACGGAGCATCGTCCTTAAGGCTCTTATAAACAAAGTTCAAGGTCAAACTCTTAAGGTAGTGGGAGTAGACTTAAGGGAAAGCTGCTTCTCCCACGGCCAGTTGTATGTGGCATGCTCCAGAGTAAGCGCACAGAGTAACCTGGTGATTCTAGCACCCGAAAGAAAAACAAAAAAAAATGTTTACAAAGAACTTCGTGTTCATAAAATATATCATATTTTTTTTTTTTCAAATTTATTTAACCTTTATCCCTATCCTATAATAAAGATTGTTATATTTTATAATTATCCAAACATTTTAACATAATAATTTATATGTTATAACAAAATTAATAACGTAAAAAACCAATAAAAATCCTATTAGAACCATTTTCGACTTCTACGCGGACGAAGTCGCGGGCATAAGCTAGTAAGAGCATATAATTGTTTGGATTATTTTATTTGACTGTAAGTCAATTTATTTTAATTTTGTTTTCATTTATTGTTGACATAATCTACTCATTAAAATGTTTTTATTTTATGAGTTGTATTGCAATTTGTGGTAATGTAAATTACGAGTATTTTAGCTTATGCACTATTATAAAGAATCAAGTTTTTTCAACTGAACAGACAGCTGTGCTGCTGGGGAGTTTGTTGCGCCACTTCTTCTTCCCAGCTTAAGCACTAGGAAGTGGTGAAGGGTGGGCGTTTTTGGGGGACTGTCTGATGTAATTTTGAGGTTCGAAAAGTGCTGATTCTCAGCCTAGTTTGAGATGACTTTTGAATTTGAAACAAAACATGTAGGTAATTATCAACGCTGCAGCTATCGTTTAACGGCAGCTGACAAATCATAGTCATCTGACACTTGCTGCACCACAGCAGCTCGAAGGTCCAACTTTTTTTGCGATTATCTATCAAACTAAGCGCCTTATCTCTATCGTTCTTGTGGTATTGTGTGCACGAAAGACAGAGCTAACAATAAAACACGCCATGCTGTCAACATTTTAAGAGCGTTTATTCTGAAGGTGGGCAACGTCGCAAATAGATGTCAAATATTTCACTGTTTTGATTAATTTAGCAATATTACTGTGTGAAAAAAAAAATGGCTTACTAGCAAACTAGAATATTGATTATGAAATGCAATAATTAATATCGTTACACCGAATGTTTAGTTTTAGGTGTAAAAAAACTATTTGGAAACGTTCCAAATGCGTTTTTTACATCTTTCTTTTTGTTTTTTTTTTCAGGGTTGGAAATTATCAAATAATTTCTCCCGCTCTGGGCGGAGCGAGAGGGTGTGTCAGACTTTTACTGACTAAACCCGCCCGTGTTCCTTCCGTTGCCTGTGTGCCGGGGCCGCGATATCCCTTTCAGACAGACTCGCAACCCTGGCAGGCATTGGCCCTTATGGACCCCGTCAGTTGGTGCTGACATCTCTTTGAGGCGCGCGTGGAACACAACGCGCTGTCGACCCGGGCCTGGTCCTTATCGGACGGCGAGCTACCCATCGCTCACCGTCCGCAAGCCCCGCGCCTACGGTGGCCGGAAATCGGCTAACGACTCCCGACACCCGGGGTGTCTCCTGCGGTGACTAGGGGCGCGAGGGCGCGAATCTTGCCTCTCCCTCGCGCGCTCCGCCTCTTCCTTCGCGAGCATTACTGCTTCGCAGAAGGAAGGGACGGCCTCCCGTCCATGCACTCTCGCTCCGAACCATGGCCTGAACCAGAACCGGACGCGAGAGATCGCCGCCGCCGATCGAATCGAATATAATATAATTGCAATTCATTATTAATATTCTAGTTCGCTAGTAAAGCCACATTTCTTATTTCTATTCAGTAATATTGCTTTAGGAATCAAAACAGGTAAATATTTGACAGTTATTTGCGACGTTGCACAACTTTTAGGATAAACCCTCTTATGCATCAAAACGAATGCTTGGCACACGGAAGTTACTTACGGAAGTTGCAAAAAAAACCTAGGTAGGGTAGGTAAGGTAGGTAGGGTAGGTAGGTAGGGTAGGTAGGTAGGTAGGGTAGGTAGGTAGGGTAGGTAGGTAGGGTAGGTAGGTAGGGTAGGTAGGGTAGGTAGGGTAGGTAGGGTAGGTAGGGTAGGTAGGGTAGGTAGGTAGGTAGGGTAGGTGCGCCGTAGATAAGTATTTTTTTTATTTATTTAATACTTTAAGTACACAAATGTACAGAGGTGGACTTAATGCCATAGGCATTTTATACCAGTCAACCTTTGGGTGATGCAGAGACAAACAGTGGCAGGTGCAATAGTTAGAATTCAGGAATAAATATTTATTGAAATATAAAGATATTCATATATCTATCAAAAACTATAAATATAATATATACACCTAATTATATATAAATATAAGTACAAATAAATACACATAAATATACTAAAACAACTAAGACAATCAATGAGAAAACATTATCGTAGTGATGATACTGCCAGTTTCATGCGAATGTGCTCGCGAACTTTAACTTTAAACGATAATCGGTTGGTCGCCATTCTGATTTCCTGGGAGAGCGCATTCCACAGAGAGATATACTGAATGAAGAAGGAAGAGTGAATGACGTTTGTGCGGTGAGTGGGACATTGAAGAAGACGATTGTGAGATGAACGAAGATTTATATTGTGTTTGGCGCAAATGTACTGAAAGTGGGGAGCTAGATAACTAGGGGAAGAGGGAGAGTCAAGAAATGAAAACAAGGTGGTCAGCGCCCTTTGCTCTCTGCGCTGGCGTATGGGCAACCACTTTAGAAGCGACCGATGCGCAGAGACATGATCATATTTACGCAGATTGAAAACGAATCGAATGCAGTTATTGAGAAGACGGTCAAGTTTGTCGAGTAGATCTGCATTCAGGTCATAGTAGCACACATCACCATAATCGATGATAGGGAAGATTAGGGACTGCACAAGCATAGTCTTCGTACTCGAGGGTAATAAATTTTTCAATCGGTACAGAGCCCGCAGCGTTCCAGTAACCTTCTGGCTTACCCTAGCGACTTGAGTACGCCAGTTTAGTGTACTATCAATGTGCAAGCCTAAGTCCTTCACGTCAGTACTAAAAGGAACGATCGTGCAATTGAAGAGAACTGGTGGCAAGGTTGTACTATCCACCTTGCTAATACCGCGAGGACTGCCAATGATGATCGCCTGACACTTTGTAGGGTTAACGGCTACACCAAATCTATCAGTCCAGGTTTTTATGGCTATCAAGTCCCTGTTTAATTTGTCGATAGCACCAGGCAATTCATCAACCCTTCCCTGACAGTACAACTGCAAGTCATCTGCATACAGATGATACGCACACTGAAGTTCGGAAGTTATACGATTAATAAAAATAGAAAACAGAAGAGGAGAAAGTATACCGCCGTGAGGAACGCCAGTTTCCAAATCACACCAGCATGAAGAAGAATCCCCAACATGAATAGACTCGTCAGCAGTCTATTCATGTTGGGGATTCTTCTTCCTGAAGGTAAGAGGAGAACCATTCCAGTGCTTCGGGAGAGACCATAAGATATGACAGAATGGCTAACAGGATGTCGTGACTGGCGGTATTAAAGGCATTCGAGAAATCCACCAACACTAGAACCGTAACTTTGGTGTCTTCCAGTCCTGCCCTTACATCGCCAGTCACTTTAAGGAGGGCGGAAATAGTGCTGTGGCCTGGCCTAAAGCCAGATTGAAGAGGGCTAATGAGTGAATTGCGATGAACAAAGTTGGAGAATTGTTTGTGGACACAGGCCTCAAGCACTTTGGATCGGAAGGGAAGGATAGAAATTGGACGGAAGTCGGTTGGAAGAGAGGGATTGGAAACCTTAGGTAGTGGACGAACATAGGCTTTGCGCCACAGGAAAGGGAATACTCCGGTGTATAGAGAAAAATTTATAATATGGGTAATCGCGGGTAGGAGATGATCCAGAATAGTAATGATCATAACACGGGTAATATTGTCACATCCCACCGCTTTTGATTTGATGGAGAGAATTATCTTTCTGATCTCTCCCGGTTCAACGGTGGAATGAAACTGAAAGGATTAATATGAGGACGCGTTAGACCAGAAATTAGAGACAGAGTTTGTTGCTTGATTAGACGATCCATGGCAAAAACAGTGGAGAAATTCCGGTTGAGATCGTCTAAGTCAATTGAATTGGGAAGGTCTAAATGTCGCGATTTGCCGATACCAAGAGTTCCAAGAAATTTCCAAATATCGGCAGAAGAAGAAGAACTAATAGTATCGAGAATGTGGTGGCATTTAGCATTGCGTATCATCTGATTACATCTATTCCTTGCAGCCTTGAATAATGTCCAGTTCTCATCAGTACGATCCCTTTTAAATTTACGGAACGCGCGGTTCCTACGGCGCATCGCCATCTGTATGCCTCTTGTCATCCATGGTGCAGGTGGGCGTTTTAACTTATTTTTTTTGACAGGAGCATGGATGTTATATAAATTGATTACTACATCATTGAAGATGGCAACCTTGTCGTCAACCGAAGTGGCTTCCGTCACAGGCCCCCAATCGACCACAGATGCATCTTCCTTGAGCTTATCGGCATTCATCCGAGCAAAACAGCGCCTGTACAGAACCTTGGGTTTAGGTTTAGGAGGTTTCAGGACATAGGAAAGGAAAATCATGTCGTGATGAGAAAAGCCAGGAGCGTCATGTTGACCATGGGAGGAAACGAGGGAAGGATTCGAGGTGAGGATCAGGTCGAGCCAGGTGTCATCGCCGACAGTATTGTGATGAGTAGGTTTGAGCGGCAAGACGTGTAGACTAGCTGACTCGATAAGATGGAGGAGCTTACGGGATCGAGGTGAGTTAGGTTAAGTACTTAGTGCTACCTGTGCGAAGCCGGGGCGGTTAGCTAGTCTAATATATTATTATGGCTATTTGACACTTCCCGTGACCCAAGGGCTGGTTTTTACCTTGGGCAGAGGCTAAGCATTGCCATACAACGTGGCAATGCGGCCAGTCTCTTGGGTACATTACCAGTCGACAGCGATGCCTATGAATCTTTCGATGCTGTATTTTAGTTTTTAAATAGTTTTAGTTAAGTTAGTATATAATTTTGCAACTTTTATATTATTTAGGTTTCACCCGCATAAGTCTCGATCCAGTGGAAATATCGCGATTTAAGTATCCTATCCAGGTCATGGTCTACCAATGTGTACCAATTTCATCCAAATCTGTTCAGCCGTTTTAGCGTGATAGCGTAAAAAACATTATGTGTCACATATGTGAGTTTACAATGTGTATCAAAAACCCTGTCCGATCCGAAAACGGCACTAATGTACTGTAATAACATTATCAAAAAGTAATAAACAAATATAAAACTAAGTTATTGCTTTTTAAAACTCACGTTTATAGTTAGGATCAAGACATGCGGGTGTAACCGCGGGGTGCAGCTAGTTTTTTTTTTTATGTTTATTTAGATTTACTAACAAAAATTGTTCTGTCGTTTCAACTACTACGAGTACCATATAACTAGATAGGTCACAAAGTTCGTTGGCTCACCTTGCTGCATTGCCGTCACCATATGACGGTGGCAGAATAGTCGATATCGGCTCAGTTAGCAAAAAAAGAACACATTTTTCTTGAACTAACTGTGCGTTTGCACTGGCGAAACGTTCACATAATAAAAACATGTTGAAACCTCGGTTTACTGTCAATGTATCGACACGCGTTCACGTTGTCAAACATGTTTGACGTTTCCTATAAATTGACATGTTTCTCCACATCTTTTTACAAACCAATCTCAACAAAATGTATCTGTATGAATCTAGCAACATGTTGTAAGATTTGTTTTGACATTTCATTGCATTTTGCCGACTTTTATGTTCTGTGAATCATACTGATGGTGACAGTGATTCATTTGTGCGTAGTCGTAAAAAAAATTAAACGTTTATTAACTGGGTAATACCAAAAGTAGGTGATAAAATGAATTCAAGCGATGAAGACGATTTATTGTTTGTAGCTGGCAGTATTGCATACCTAGTACGGCAAAAATCTAGGAAGAAACCTAGGTACAGGATGCACGACTTAAAAAAAAAGAGAGAAACACATGGTGCCTGCAGTTTAAGGAATGAATTGCTTATTCAGGATGCACAGGGTTATAAGAATTTAGGTTGTAATAAAGAATCTCGACGCTTTATTCGGTTTTTATAGTCCACACATTTTGTATTCCACAAACATGGAAAGCCTTGCCAAAGCTCTATAAACTTCATCGTGTCTACTATGGACCACTCCATGTTTCGATATAAACATGGGATGTTTACCGCCATACTCGGATAACACTAAACATCAAGCAATAGACAAGTTGCGAGACATAATTTGACCTAGACCTCATCTAGACAAACAACAGTGCGAACGCAAACGTGTCAAATCTCTATACAAAACATGTCTATTGTTTATGTTTCTAGACAGTGCGAACGCAGATAACAACTAATCTTGACATCTGTCATAAGACTAACTCATGTTTCGTGCAGTGCGAACGCAAGTCCAACAAAACAAGTAATGAGATTTGTTTCATGTGACAAGTCTCGAAACATCTACATGTTGAATGTTTTCTGGTGCAAACGCATAGTAAGATTACACAATGTTGTAGCAATGTAGCAACTCTCCTTTGTTCACTCTCCACCTATTTACTACCCATAAAAATAAAAAAATAGAATCCTGATTAAAGTTACATTTAATCAATTCTTTCATAATATTAAATAAAATGCTTCAATTTTTTTAAATTCCAATAATGTCTTCTTTCAGTAAAATGTTCCATCTACAATATTCAAGGTACTTTCCCTCCATGTGGCATATCCGTGGGACGCCCTGTTTATACTTTTGGGAGAAAAAAATTTAAAAAAATGGTTTTGCAAACTGTACCATGTGACATTAAAATACCTACTAATACTTTTAAAGTTATTTAATAAAATAGACGAAAATTAACCATTCCCTCCCTTATCTCCGAAACTGCTTAGCCTATTTTTTTTTTTAAATTCTGATAATAGTTCTATACTTATGGATTACAGGAAAACCTATAAGAAGTCTATCGTCTTAAAATAACACGGTAAATCACTCAATATTGTGCGGACAAACTTAAATCTGCAGTTGGAATTTATCCCCCATAAATTCCAACTGCAGATTTAAGTTTGTAAAAAAAAAAAATAAGCTAAGCAGTTGAACATGATTTTCAACTACAGTGTTAAGTTTGTTCTTGGGATTAATTCATACCTATTACGGAACCCTTCATTGTGCGTGGTCCAACACGCACTTGGCCGGTTTTTTTTAACTGGTGACTACCCTCACTGATTTACATGTCTTCTATAGCATCAGCGTATTGAGTAGGTATATATCTGAGCCATTTAAATTTTCTACTTCCTATTCTTTTCATGGGCATCAAAGAGCACCATTTCATTGTCATCTATTTCCTTATTCATTTGGCACAAGACTCCCTTGAAGCCTTTAATTCGCTCAAAGCCTGATTGAGTCTGGACTCTTCGAGGCGAGCACGGGCGCTGCGAGTCATAATCATGATTATAACTTTAATAAGGAACCGACGCGAAATTGGAACAGAGAAGATAGTTGTGGCAGCAGTTTAAGAGATGATAGATGTAAATAAAGAAGTTCTGCCACCAAACCAAACTAAGGTCATGTTTACGTTTAAAGGCATCAATAAGTAGCCTCATTAAAAGTGAACTATGTAATTCCTGGTGATTTTTTTACGTGGTGGCATAGCAAGTAAAATACAAAGAATCAAGATGACAATGCAAAATTCACTTGTGCCGGTACCGATTCAAATTGAAATATTTAACAAAGTTTTAAGATTAAAATTACAAGAGCAAATAAAAAAATAAAAAAAACATAAGTAATAATATCATAAAGAAACCTCCACCGCACCACATCACTGTGAGACCTGCGATTTTGGGCGCCGCACCCTGGTCAGTGGTCAGCCTGTAAGGTCGTCTACTGTTCACGACGCATGGAACGTGTTAACATGGAGTATGTAACTATGTAGTACCTAATGGAATTTGCATTATGTTACCTATATTATTTTAAATTGGTGGTTTTGAAATTGCCGATTAATGGCCAGTGATGACTACGAGCGACAGGCTGCTGCGTTCGGGACTCCTAGTTTTAATTAAAAATAGGTGTTAAAAGTCAATTAAAGTCATAAGTATGAAGACACGCTAAATACATAATTGTAAGTGCTGAAATGTAGCGTGCCACCTGCACCGGCTCGACTAGAGCCGCGGCACAGCAAGCGGCGAGGCGCGGCCCCGCGGCGGTCGCGGCCGGCAGTGTTGCCGCGGCCGCTGTGGGCGCCGCATGTGCTACTCTGCGCTACATCCGCGTGCCACGTCGCGTGGTCTACAGTGTGCTCATGAAACTTTCTTGGACTCTTTCTTTCTTACATTTAAAGTTTAGAGTTAACATTATGTGAATGATCGAAGTGCATTTGGACTTTGCTAGTAGATTGTGAGTAAATTGACTACTTTAGAATATCGGCACATTTCCTTTTTAACTAATCTTAAAATATATTTAAGTAAGTCGTTTTATTTTCATCTTTAATTAATCTCTTTAGCTAGTCGTCAGGTCCCGATGAGATGGATATCTTCTAGTAGCAATACGTGGCAGGGCTTCTTATCCGACCAAACTATTTAATTAATCTCTTTAGCTATTCGTCAGGTCCCGATGAGATGGATATCTTCGAGTAGCAATACGTGGCAGGGCTTCTTATCCGACCAAACTATTTATTTGGAGGGATTCTTTGGAGTGAGAGTGGCAACAGTTGTGCTTGTTTGTTCGTATGCAATTATACCCTGCTGAACACGTGCTCCTCACAGCCCGCTCCTCAAATGACCGATCAGGGAGCTCGCTATAATCTTGGTGCTTGGGGAATCTGTCGTAGTACATATTATGTTTTCCTTTCTTCCAATACGTACGATTATATGCCTAAGTCATCTTTAATAAGACGGTCTTAACTCCTAACCCCAAATCCCGCGGAGGTGCCTGTGGCGTTAGATGATGGCCTAGTGGTAGCCACCATTGGTTGAGGTCACGTGTTGTCTCCTGTGGCCATCATGTCTGAGTACCGACAGACATCAGTTCACTTAGTTAGACTCAGTGATCAGTCAGCAGTGTTGTCTGGTCGCCACGCACTGTTCGAGTGTATGTGCTGTGCCAGTGTGTAATATTATTTGCCCATTTTTCTCAAAAGTTTGGTGTTAGCAAAGACAACCAGAATCTTAAAACGACTCACAGTTAGCAGTTTTGCAAAGAGCGAACTACTTTTGGGCAAAATAGGCAGCATCAGCTTAAAGACGGTTGCAGACCAAAAGCTAAGCTAACTAAGCAAACTACATACGATTAGATGGCTGCACTTACATGTAAAGAAATCCCACAGAAGCGAGTCTTCTTAGTACTGATATACAAACTGTTTGAGACTATACATTTAAGTAAAGTATTTGGGGCCGGCGCAGCACGGCTCAGTCTTCCTTATGTCGTCATGTATCATCTGTGACACAGTCCATCTACTCATCCACCCGTTTCTTTGGTCTTCCTTTACTCTTATAACCGTACACATTCATACTCAAAATCTTCCTCACGACATGTTCCTCATTTCTCCACATCACATGCCCGTACCATGGCAACCGATTTTCACACAATTTATCGGTTACCGGCGCCACATTTAGATGAGGGGACCAAATTAGAAATGAGTTTGTAAGGGGAATCCTACAAACTCATTTATAATATGACCCATTCGCGTAACGCCACAAATGCCTCCTGGCATCTCAGCCGCACTAGCCGTTCAATAGTATGCCTTCGTTTGTGTGAGGAGTGACAGTGACTGTACTTATGCATGGTCCATAACTAGAGTGCACGTTCATTCGCGTAGCGCCTCGTAGCGGCCCGTAGCACCTCGTAGCACCGCGTAGCGCCCCGTAGCGCCGTGTTGTGTGTCGTAGTTTCGTTCTATTGCCGAGGCAGAGGCAATAAATATTGTGGTCGCAATTTATAGATGCATTTATAATATTTATGAGATGGCACTGAATTTTTAAGAGGGGTTTACAGAGCGAAAACTGAAACTATGACAGTGAATTTACAATTTTTTTGAGAAAGCAAACAAACTTTTTCAAAGATATTGGTATCCTCACGGTGGCATCTCAATTCATCTTCGCCAACATCTTATATATTAGGCAAAATATACACTTATACACTAAAAACAGTGATTTTCACAATGTTAGCACTAGAAATAAGGACAAACTACGAGCTCCCTTTCACCGGCTTCATAAGGTTCATAACTCATTTGTTGGGCTTGGCTAACCTAACCTTTTATAACAAGCTTCCTTCTTCTTTGCTAGATTTGCCTTTTAATGCGTTTAAAACGAAAGTAAAATCCAAGTTTATTCAACGACTACTTAAATGATAAGAATAGTTGGTCGCTGTGATTAACTCAAAACAATGTTTATGTTCTTTCTCCAGATTACCTACTGACAAGTTATTTATATGAGTTTATATAATTGTTTTTTTATTTGACTTTATAAGTCAAGCTATTTTAACTTTATTATTAATACGCTTTTATTAGCTTGATCTGTATCTATCTATCTATCTATGTAACGGAATTTTTCAACGTAATTTTCACCAACTTCAAGACGTTCGATTTACTTGAAAATTTGTACACGTATCAAGAACCGATGACAATACAATAATTTAGTATCATGGAAATGATCTGATGATGAAGCCAGGAGGTAGATAGTGGAACTCTTCAGCGACTTCTAGTAAACCGCTCGAGTTTGGGCTCATATGATTCGGTTTGACGATTCCAATACACTGCACTTGGTGTCGAGGGTCTGATGATGGAGCCAGGAGGTGGATCCTGGAACTCTTCAGAGGCCACTAGTAAACCACTCGAGTTTGGGCTCATATACAACGTGTCCCAAAATTCAACGGTAAGCGGGCACCAGACGGTAGACCTGCTTATCACTAACCAAGAAAAAATACAGAAAAAAAAAAAACAATATTTTTTTGGAAATTATAAAACATACATTGAAATCCTTCAGAAATTGACACCCCTTAAGATATTTTTAACTACCATGACCACAATTTTTCTAATATTTCTGTTTTTTCTTTTTAAATCTGCAAGCTAAGTAGCTCTGCTATCCACCACAACCCTTAAAAATCCCAGAATGCCTGTAGGTTTTACACAAAAATCAATCAAAATGATTGTTTTCCTTTAAATTTTAAGAATTTTTACTTTCAGTTCACTTTCAGTCATCGTGGTGTAAAAAAAAAGTATAGACACTACTACGGCAAGTTTTAAAAAAAATGGCGCAACTAATCAAGATTCCAAAATGGTATAATACTCTGAAAAAAAATAGCCACAAAAAAAAATTGGGTACTATTTCTAAACAAGAACCAAATTTCATAAATTGTTATTGTTGATAGTATAGTCCGCGCGCAAGTGCTAGTCACCGCCTGAGGTATGTGAGCGGTGGGACGGGTAAGTAGACAAAGGCTAAGCTAACTCAGTCTGCCAATTTTGTCAATGGCACCCTCCCCCGTCTCACCGGTCACAAACTTTTTTTTTTTTTTTTTTTGAGATTGGGAAATTATCAAATAACTTCTCCCGCTCTGGGTGGAGCGGGAGGGCGTGTCACACTTTTACTGACTAAAACCCACCCATGTTCCTTCCGTTGCCTGTGTGCCGGGGCCGCGATATCCCTTTTGGACAAACTCGCAACCCTGGCAGGCATTGGCCCCTACGGACCCCGTCAGTTGGTGCTGACATCTCTTTGAGGCGCGCGTGGAACAAAACGCGCCGTCAACCTGGGCCTGGTCCTAATCGGACGGCGAGCTACCCATTGCTCACCGACCGAAAGCCCGCGCCTACGGTGGCCGGAAGTCGGCTCGCGACTCCCGACGCCCGGGGCGTCTCCTGCGGCGACTAGGGGCACGAGGGAGCGAATAATGCCTCTCCCTCGCGCGCTCCGCCTCCTCCTTCGCGAGCATTACTGCTTCGCAGAAGGAAGTGACGGCCTCCCATGCACTCTTGCTCCGGACCATGGCCTGAACCAGGGCCGGACGCGAGAGATCGCCGCCACCGATCGCCTCCGTGAGGACACGGCGGTGCTCCGCCCAAGCAGGGCAGACCTCCACCGTATGCTCCACCGTGTCCTCCGGGCGATCCACACAGTAGTGACACCCGGGCGTTTCCTCCCGCCTTATTCGGAACAGGAACCTCTCGAAACAGCCGTGTCCGGTGAGGACCTACGTCAGGCGGAAGGTGAGGACGCTGTGGCGCCTCTCTAGCCACTCCTCAAAGAGGGGACTTATCACCACAATTGTGGCGTGCCCACCACTCACATACCTCAGACGGTGACTAGCACTTGCGCGCGGACTATACTATCAACAATAACAATTTATGAAATTTGGTTCTTGTTTAGAAATAGTACCCAATTTTTTTGTGGCTATTTTTTTTTAGAGTGTTACCTCATTTTGGAATCTTGATTAGTTGCGCCATACTTTTTTTAAACTTGCCGTAGTAGTGTCCCTACTTTTTTTTTACACCACGATGACTGAAAGTGAACTGAATGTAAAAATTCTGAAAATTTTAAGGAAAATAATAATTTTGATAGATTTTTGTGTAAAACCTACAGGCATTCTGGGATTTTTGAGGGTTGTGGTGGATAGCAGTGCTAATTAGCTTGCCGATTTAAAAAAAAAAAAAATGTTATATAAGAAGAATTGTGGTCATGGTAGTTAAAAATATCTTAAGGGGTGTCAATTTCCGAAGGATTTCAATGTACGAGTATGTTTTATAATTTCCAAAAAAATATTGTTTTTTTTTTTTTTGTATTTTTTCTCGGGTAGTGATGAGCAGGTCCACCGTCTGGTGACCGCTTATCGTTGAATTTTGGGACACGTTGTATATGATTCGATTTGACGAGTTTAATATATTGCACTTGGTGTCGAAGGTCTGATGATGGAGCTAGGAGGTGCATAGTAGAACTCTTCAGTGGCCACTAGTAAACCCCTCGAGCTTGGGCTCATATGATTCGGTTTGACGAGTCCAATATATTGCATTTGGTGTCGAGGGTCTGATGATGGAGCCAGGAGGTGGATAGTGGAACTCTTCAGTGGCAACTAGTAAACCTCTCGAGTTTGGGCTCATATAAACTAATCTAATTAGGAAACAACAAAAACACTTTTCCAAAATTATTCCACGAAGGAAAGAACGTGTGGAGCTACTCAATAAATTAAACAATTATCAAATAAAATTAGAAGACAGCAAACAAATCTATGAAATTGATACACAGCGCTTACAGTGTGACATACAAGTACTTGAGGGCAGACTTAGTTCCCTTTACATTAAATATGTGGGCTCTCAGAACCAAATTAAAGAACATATTCTAGCTGCTAATGAGTTAGTTATGTGTCAGTGTACTTGCCAGAAGGTTTCAAACCCTGATGCTGTCCAGCCTAAGGCAACGGAGAACCCGTCCCAGACTGAGAGTTTGTCTCAAGACTGTATCCTCAACCAAGATGTATCTGGTTTAGTACAAGATTTATCTCAAGTGATACAGCCTGAGATTGCTAGTTGTCCATCTTTTAGTAGTCATGATTGTTATCATTCAGTTATGTTCTCAGATAGTATAGGAAGAGGATTAGGTAAATTAATAGTTAAAAGTAACAACCTGCTTTATTCTACTCAAAATTATCGTATGACAGGGTCTAACTATAAAAAAATAATGGTAACAGGAAATGTTTATAATCCTAAAACCAACATTACTGTATTTGTAGGTAATAGCTCTAATGTAAAAAAAGAAGAAATTACTGACTGTGTAACTGAGTTGTTAAAGTTAAATTGCAGTAAAATAATATTGTGTGCTTTCCCATATTTTGAAAGATTGACAAATAGACAAAACAATTATATGCATATGCTTAATAAGCATATGCACTTTTTTGTTTGTCATTATAGTGACAAGTTTGTATTTCTTGACACCAACATTTTTGTTGAAACGCTGAAATCGACTAGGGGTACTGTGTATCTGCCCGTTAGTTTTAGACACATAATAGCACGGCTAGTAGCTTTTTATATAAACTCAGACATAGGTAGTATGTCGAAGTCTTGTGTTATTAACACCATCATGATTAGTAATAGTACTAATAGCTCAAATGCTATAAATATTTATACAAATTGTACGAAGGAGGCTCCATGTACCTCACTCACTATGAGCTCACTGCCTTGTGATGACATTGTAGTCTTAAGTCGTAAGAATATTCTTATAACTAACAACAACAAGGTGTCTTCTGGCTCTAAAATAAGTTTTTACCAAAAAGGAGATGAGCAGAATGCCTTGAAATTATTTCATCAAAATATTCAAGGTATTTCTTCAAAATTATTAGAAATTGAAATGTTTTTAGAAAAAACAAAGTTTGATATTGTTTGTTTTACTGAGCATTGGATAAAGGATTACCAAATGCTAATTAATTATGTCAACTATAGTATGGGCAGTTCTTTTAACCGTAAATCTATGCTGCGTGGAGGATCTCTAATCTTGAAAAAAAATTGTTTAAAATTTAAGCAACGTAATTACATAGTTGGTTTATCAGTTGAACATTGCATCGAACTGTCCTGTGTTGAGCTGGATAAGCATGTTGTACGAGTAGTGTGCGTGTACAGACCCCCTAATTATCAGAACTTTTCTTTATTTGAGTCAATAATGGAAGTTGTCCTAGCAAAACTTGCATCCAGTAACAAAGCTGCAATTATTTGTGGTGATTTTAATATTAATATTTTGGAAAATAATTTAAATAGCAGTAGATTACTAAGCCTTTTTAAATCGTTCAATTTATTTAATATTTTTACAGAACCGACTAGAATAACTCCAACTTCTGCTACTTGTATCGATAATGTTTTCTGCGATTGTGATTATTTAGCTAAAGCCGTTGTAAATTATTTGCCGTCTGATCATAGTGGACAAACGGTAACTTTTAAGTTCAAAACACCTTTGCAAAAAGTACAAATACAATTTCGACCAATAACAACTGGCAAATTAAATAGATTCAATAGTACCCTAAATAATAAATTAAACATTCTGGGCCTTAATATGGTCAATGCAAATCAATTGTATGAGGATTTCTTTTCAGTAGTCGACACTGAATTCAATAAAACTTTTGAAAAGAAAACAAAAAATATTTGCCATCATTTTATATTTAGTGACTGGGCAACTAGAGGTACTAGGATAAGTAGGGAAAGATTGTTCGAGCTATATGGCCTTAAGCCTTATATTAAAACTGAAACTTTCAACAAGTATGTTGCTAAATATTCCAAATTTTTTAGAAATACCTGCAAGATAGCTAAAGCCCTGTATATTAGCAACAAGATTAAATCAGCAGAAAATAAAATAAAAACAGTTTGGAAAGTTACAAATAATGAAACGAATAGG
The DNA here is from genome assembly GCA_916701695.1 of Agrochola macilenta. NCBI lineage: Eukaryota > Metazoa > Arthropoda > Insecta > Lepidoptera > Noctuidae > Agrochola > Agrochola macilenta. The sequence continues at coordinate 24,316,565 of OU753557.1, read as the reverse complement.
AAAAAGATACGAAACACTGAGTACACTTTGGAGACTTCACATGGTGCCATAAGCTCTAACTTAGAAGTAGCTCAAGAATTTGTACGTTTCTTTACTGATATTCCATCTAAAACGACGGAAGCTTTAAATTCTTCACCCGATGTCTCACTTGATTTATTAAGAGCGAACGTTGCAGGCTGCCCGGTTGAATTTCAATTGAAACATATAAATCCTATGATAGTTATAAAAGCTTTTCGGCAAATTAAAATCAAATTGACCGAAGATCTATGGGGATTATCTATCAAAGTTTGTACATCCATAATCGAAACTATAGCACCATATTTGGCTTTAATATTTAATTTTTGTCTGGACCAAGGAGTCTTCCCGGATTTAATGAAATACAGTAAGGTAATACCACTTTTTAAATCTGGGGACAGTTAAGACACCAACAATTATAGACCAGTATCCGTGCTGCCGGTATTCAGCAAGGTGTTCGAAAAGGTAATGCTCAATCAAATGCTTAATCATTTAAACACCAACCATATCTTACACGATCAGCAATATAGGTTCACCAAAGGACGTTGTACGACTGACGCCGGTGTCACCTTATTAAAACACATATTTACAGCGTGGGAGGAGGCCCAAGATGCCATAGGAATTTTTTGTGATCTGTTCAAAGCATTTGACTGCGTAAATCATGAAACCTTACTCTTGAAACTTAAGCATTACGGACTCGGTAAACTTGCGCTTAGTTTGGTAAAATCTTATTTATATGATAGACAACAGCAAGTACAAATTAATGGAATCAATTCACTCGGTTTAAAAGTAAAAATGGGTGTACCACAAGGCTCGATATTGGGTCCTTTCCTCTTTTTAGTATATATTAATGATCTACCCCATTTATTAAAAAACCAACCACAAATGGTGTTATTTGCTGACGATACTTCTCTAATTTTTAAGATAAATAGACGTGCATCAAATCTTGACGACGTAAATAACGCCCTACTACAAGTCCAAAATTGGTTCACTGCTAATAATTTAGTATTAAATGGGAAAAAAACTAAATGCATAAGATTTGCTTTACCGAATGTTAAAAGTAGTGATTGTGACATACATAGTATTGAATAGGGAGAAATTAGAATTCGTCGATAAAACTGTTTTCTTGGGGATTACGATCGACTCAAGGCTGCAATGGGGTCCTCATTTAACATCTCTTGCAGGACGCCTAAGTTCAGCAGTTACTGACGTAGATACTGCAAGGCTAGTCTATTTCAGTTACTTTCATAGTATCATGTCTTACGGTATTCTACTATGGGGACGGGCTGCTGTTATAGAGTCTATTTTTATTCTGCAGAAAAGAGCCATAAGAGCAATATATGTTCTCCGCAGACGCGATTCTCTAAGGGAACTGTTTAAAGATATTAACATCATGACGGTACCTTGTCAATATATCTATGAAAACATCATGTACGTTAGAAAAAATATAAGTCTTTTCAGTAAAAGAGGTGATAGACACAATTATAGCTCTAGAAATAGGGACCAATTAGTTCAACCGGGTTTCAGACTGGCCAAAGTAGACTCAACCTTCGTGGGGTACTGTTTAAAATATTACAATAAAATACCTCCCCACATACTCCAATTGAATGAAAGGAATTTTAAATCTTGTATAAAACGCACACTATGCTGCCAAGAATATTATAAGTTGGGGGATTACATCGTTGACAAAAATGCTTGGCTCAACGCTGGTCTAGCTCCACAAGGCGCATTTATAAACTAATTGATTGGCATTCGAAAATATTGTTGGAGCTACTGAATATTGTAGGACTATCTTTAGATTGTATAAATTCAATTTCATAGTATTATATAATTGCATAGCACAGCTACCATTTACTGGGTACGTCTTTCATTGACTTGAATGTGCCCTTGCGGCTGAGAGTATGTCATGCTTACTCAAATGTCTCGCTGGTGGTGGCGTGTGTGTTGGATCATTAAGTTCCCTTCAAAATGGTTGAGCTAAATGGTGCTGATCCATGCGTTATGTTCGTGAACGAGCGCCGTCAGTGGGGACTGGTAATCTCTTAGCTGCTAAGGCTTATTTTGAATTTATTTTAATTTTTGTATTGTTTTTGCTTTATTACGGACGCTTTTAACGTGCACGTCTCTCTACATTGTTCTCACATGTATAATTACAACATGAATGATGTAACCAATATTTTGTAACAATATTCTGATTTAAAAGAGTGTCCGTGGAGTTTCTTGCCCGTTCTTCTCCATAGGAACCTACTACGCGTTGGAATGGGCAACTAGCTTCATATTTCTGACTGACCGACCCCTTGACAATTCAAAAGTGCCTGTAATTGCGTGGCGCGCTTTGTTTAAATAAATTTAAAGTATACACCACTAAAAAGCACTCCACGCTTTATGATTTAATCATTGGATACAAGTCAAATTAATTCTTTTATCATTTTTAGTTCGTGTAAAAAACGTGTTGTTTAGTTTTTTTTAAACTACAATTTATTTTTTACTTTTTAGTCTAGTATATTCTTCATTTAGTTAATAACTCTAAAGTCAACGAAGTTATGACTTGACCGGTTTACCAGTTAAGTAGCCACTAAAGAAATCTACTGACCACCTCCTGGCTCCATCATCAGACCCTCGACACCAAATGAACCATATTGAACTCGTCAAACCGAGTCATATGAGCCCAAACTCGAGGGGTTTTTTAGTAGTCACTGAAAAGTTCAACTATGCACCTCCTAGCTCCATCATCAGACCTTCGACATCAAGTGCAATATATTAGACTCGTCAAATCGAATCATATGAGCCCAAACTCGAGGGGTTTACTAGTAGCCACTGAAGAGTTCCAGGATCCACCTCCTAGCTCCATCATCAGACCCTCGACACCAAGTGCAATATATTGGACTCGTCAAACCGAAACATATGAGCCCAAACTCGAGGGGTTTACTAGTGGCCACTGAAGAGTTCCACTATCCACCTCCTGGCTCCATCATCAGACCCTCGACACCAAATGCAATATATTGGACTCGTCAAACCGAATCATATGAGCCCAAACTCGAGCGGTTTACTAGAAGTCGCTGAAGAGTTCCACTATCTACCTCCTGGCTCCATCACAGTTTGGAAAATAATTAACTATGAAACGAACACGAACAAAAGACATAAGTAATACTGATTACACACTGGACACTTCCAGCGGTCTCATTAGCGATAACATCGACGTTGCTTAGGAATTTGCTACTTTCTTTACTAATATTCCAATTAAAACTACAGAAAATTTCTCCCCCTTACTTGCTATTGATTTATTAATAGCGAATGTTTCAGCCCGTCTTGTGGAATTTAAATTTAAACATATAAACCCTGTGGTTTTGTAAAGGCTTTTAAGCAACTTAAGATCAAAATTCCCAAAGATCTGTGGGACATGTCTATCAATCAATCAATTAGTTTATTTGTGAAACATAGGTGTTTACATAGGTATTTACATAGGTGTTTACATAATTATGTTTTGCGCTATGTTTTGTCATAATTAAGACATACAAATTTATAAGTGTCACTTTAGGTGTCATTAGATTATGTGACGCAGTTTTTTTTTACCACTGCGCCCGCGTTGTCGGCAACCATAATTCATTTGTCACGCGTAATTTTGATTCTGTAATATCTTTTAAAGTATTCATTTGAATGATATGATGTCAAGGCATATTTTAATCTAAATTAAATGCCCAATTTAAATAACATATTTTATTGGATAACAATAAATAAAATACCGGTCAAAATAGCTTCGGAAATAACAATTACATTTTTATCCAATTCTGAAAGATAAAAATGGTTACTGTAAGTCATCCTTAGAAGATAGACATATGCTATTGCAGACTTTATTTTTGAACTTTTTAAGATATACAATTCTGTAAAACATAAATTTGATGTATCTCTTGCGGTTTACGCGGCGCACGCCAGTGAAGCTCCCAGTTGGCATGATTTTTTCCGACATCTTCGACAATAGTCGTCATATTTCAGCCAATTTACACAAAACCTTCCGCATAAACCACTCTATCTATTTAAAAGAAACGCATCAAAACACGTTGCGTAGTTTTAAAGATCTAAGCATACATAGGGACAGACAGTGCGAAGCGACTTTGTTTTATACTATCTACTCGTATAGATATAGATATAGATACTCGTATAGATAAATGAATACCTTATTTACTGAAAAACCAACCACAAATGGTGTTAGTGTTGATGATTCATCACTGATTTTTAAAGTAAACAGACATGCACAGGAGCTTGACGACGTAAATAACGTTATGCTTAAGGTCCTTAATTGGTTTACTGTAAATAATTTGGTATTAAATGAGAAGAAAACTAAATGCTTAAGATTCCTTTTACCGAATGTTAGAAGTAGTGAATGGCATGTTGTACTGAATAGGGAGACACTATAATTCGTCGAAAATACGGTTTTCCTGGGGATCTCGCTTGACCCAAAACAACAGCGGGGTCCCCACTTAATATCACTTGCAGGCGGCTAAGTTCAGCCGCTAACGCTGTTTGGAAAATCCACCAACTAACAAACGTGGAAACATGCTATTATATGGTCTGATACTATGGGGCAACTCAGTTGAAGTTTTAATGGCATTTCGGTTACAAAAGAAGTGTGTTAGGGTAATATCTGGCATCTGGTTTTTGGAAAGCTGTGAACCGTTGTTCAAAAAACTTCACATATTACCTTTACCCTGCATGTACATCTAAAAACTGTGTATGCTAGTAAAACAATATCCGCACTATTTTCTCATGCAATCAGAAGTCTGTCACAAAAAGGCTGCTGCTAGAAATAGAAGATTACAAAATAAATGTTTCGGAGGAATGTATTTGTAAATGCCATTCAGGTATAACAAGTTACCTAATTCACATAAGGAACTTCCCATCCCCAGTTCAAGAAAAAGCTGACAAGCTGGCTATTAGATAATTGCTTTTATGACATTGACGAATATATGGAATATTGTAAAAATCCAAGATGACATGGACTTAATTTTGACATTTTATAGTAACGAATAACTAATTATAAAAATCATTGGACTTATTGTAAATCACAAATCTTAAAATTAATATTGAATATTTGTCCACTACTTTGTGGTAGAATGTTTATTTATTTATTTATTCATCTTTAATTCAGGTACATTACCCATAATTTTTTTGTATTACGTACCTACTTAAACTATGGTAGTATAATATAAAAATAAAAAACATAAACAATTAAAACCAATGACAATATTACAAGACAACTTAAAGAACCCTATATCTATTAAAGCCATCTTCTGGGGACACCTGGCAACAATACATGCACTGCACACAGGTGCCCCATCAGGCGGCCTTCAGTCTTGCTAGCAACAACGCTCAGGAGACCGATGTCACTGTCTCGCATCCGGCGCAATAGTGACGCGGTTCGTTTACGCATGATCGCAAAGAAGTCATCGGTACGCGCTGCTGCGAACATCCCTGATGCGCTACAATAACGTGGCAGCGACAGCAGTATGCTAAAAGCGTTGTTGTATTGCACACGCAGGGCATTAAACGTTTTTTGCGTGTATCTGGTCCACAGACTGCAAGTATAGAAAGCCTGGCAATATGCCCTAAACAATGTGATCTTGACATTGCTGTCACACTTTGCAAATCTGCGGGCCAGCATGTTGCATCGTACGGCCAATGCCCTGCGTTCTCTCTCCATATCACAGTTATCAGTGCCATTCTCTGTAACCCAGTGACCAAGGTATTTAAACTGCTTTACTCTGTTTAGAGTTGCACCACATAGTGAGACTGGTGGTACTACCTCATAGGTCTTGTTTTGAGCCATAAAAACTAACAGCTCGCTTTTCTTGGCATTATACCTTAGTCCATGGGCTCCAGCATAGCACTCACATATATGCAATAGCTTCCTGAGAGCACTGATCGACGGACTCAGCAGCACCATATCGTCAGCATAACTGATGTTGTTAAAAGACACACCATCTATTGAGCATCCGATGCCAGTGCTGCTGAGTTCCTCGATCAGCTTATTCATATATAAATTAAATAGCTTGGGCGAGGTCAGACCCCCTTGCCTCACCCCACACTCCAACCTGTACACGTCTGAATATGCACCTGCCCACCTCACAATGTTATATTGGTTACCGTACCAGAACTTAAACATATTAACTAATTCTGGCGGCAGGTTAGCTACATTCAGCAACTTTTTCCAAAGGATTTCATATGAGACAAGGTCAAAAGCCCTGGATAGGTCCAAGAAGCATGCGTACACAGGTGTCCTCCTTCCAGCGTAATATTGCACCGTACTCTTTAGAGTCATTATAGCAGTCTCGGTTGATAACCCATTCCTAAAACCAAACTGTCTGTCATTGATGTTTAATTCCGTACCTACGTACGCTGTCAAGTAAACTATCCAAGATTTTAGCTGTAACTGTTGCTAAGGAAATCGGTCTGTAATTGCCTGTATCCGACATATCACCTGTCTTATTCTTAGGAATGGGCACCACAACTGTCTTCACTAGGTCAGCTGGCAGATAAGAATGACTAACACATAGGTTGAACAGTAAGGCAAGAATCCTTGGGAGATGAACACCCGCGTTCTGGAGATGCTCAATACTTAAGCTGTCGTGACCAGGCGACTTACCCCTGGATATGTTTTTGATGACGGAAGACACGTCACGGGCCGTGAACCGTACACTTAGGTCATTACAGCTTACATTTGGTGTTTGGTCTGCTGCACCTGGAGGAGGGTCTATTTTAAAACGTTGTCGAAACAAGTTAGCAATCAGCGGCGTGCCATGGCGTCAAAATTAGGGCAAGCCAACAGATTTTTCATATGTTGTTCATGGTACAACATTATTAGAAAACCTTTATAAAATGCGAAGAGTTCTAAATAAGTATTATCAAGCATTAGTATGTAATTTTCATAAGCGCCATCTATATGAATGAATGCGCGTAAACACACCGGTTAGCCGAATCTTTTTACCTTATTTCATATGCACTTGTCACATGCTAAAATTTTCAATCAAAATCCACTAGATGGCTCCCAAACAAATGATCGATTTGTTGTTCTATTGCCGTACGCATAATTTTATGAGTTTAATTGAAAATGTTAACATGAGATAATACCAAAATAACTTTTTATAATTTATCATAATGACAATAGCCAACTCTTATCTTTATTTCAAAACACCTATGAAGAATCTCTTCGATACGAAAATTATTGTGTTTTGTGATCTCAATGAGAACTTATTGTTATTATAATAATAGGACATAGGGTTTGTTTTTCAGTGGTTTACCAAAACTACAAATGCCATACAAACAACACTAATTATGTGTTTTCATGGCACCAGCTACCTACCTAAAGTTGTCTAATAAACAATCGAATGCCTATTTCAATCTATTTTTCGACTGACAAAAATACTTGTTTTTATTTCCGAGAAACAAGTATCTACAGTAATTTGAGGTTGGTTACGGTAAAGTAAAGAGTTACTTATTGTCGAAAAACTCAAGTTACATACCTTTTCGAACACAGTTTCCGAATTCCCATTTTGATGATAAAATAACACTATAATCACTAACAAAAGCGCGGAATGAAATCGCCACAATAACTATCGAGATTATATTTGTCTGTAAGTATTTACCTTTCCGAGTAAGGATTGCACACTTTAGTCCTTCACAAGGAACAATTGCATGCGTTTCCGAATTCATTTCAATGATAAGAAACTTTTTAATCACTTCAAAACTAATCACAACACTTAAATTCACAGAAAATGAAAAAATATCAAAGCGAAAAAAAGTGCACCAGGTACCTAGCCGCTCAAAACAAATTTGAACAAATTTGCCACGTCATTACTCCTACTATTCATAATCAAACTCACGATTCGTTCCATTCATAAAAAAATCAGAAGCCGGGCTTAATATTTAGAACATTTTGCGAAATAGGTACATACTAATGGTATCTATCAAACTTAACTATTTCTATGCGAAAGAAGAGTGGTAAAAAAGCCTCATAAAAGCCAACACAAGTGCGAGCGAGAAAGAATAAAAATTATGTTTTCATTTACGATGCGATCTCGCGTCCTACTTATCGCTATAGTGTTAGAGCGAGATCGCAACTGCATCCGAGATAGTTGGCAACGGTGCGTGATGCAAAACGGCGCGGAATTTAAATATTATTCTTTGAGTACGTAAACCTGGCATCGTAGCTTATAAAGCGCGCGGCTGACACAGTGCTGCGCGGAGTTTAATGTTAGGTATTATTCTTATCAATTCTTGCGAGATGATTATTGACTTGGTTGCTTTTATAATTTTTTTTTTTTTGTTGGTGGGCTCACTTTTTAAGGCAAGCCGGGCTTTTCGGCTTCTATGGGGGGACCGCCACTGTTAGCAATATCGACTGACTCACTTTTACCCTCAACACTCGAGGGGAGACTCGACTCAGGATTCAACCTTTTCGTTTCTCTACAAAAGCTTCCAAAGTTCCTCGCCGAATGTCTGAATGGTCTACCATACTGCATCCAAAGCTCAAACCTTAGTCGAGCCTCCGCACGAGCCTCTTTGACATGCTTGTTCCAACCCGTGACATACCTCCTTCTCCATTCAGTCCGACACACACAAGTTGCCACTGCTGACTCAGTCAAAATATTAATAACAGTGTTATATAAGCAATCTATATGTGGTCTATGCTCCAGGTTATGGCACATATTATCACAGCATTCATGAAAAACTACAGGAAAGTCAACCTCTCTCATCTTATTATGACACAATTCTTGGTACCTTTTTATCTGGCTTACTTCTCTAATGCCCCACTTAATCTTGTTACATAACATATTACTACTTACAAGTTTTGACTGCAAAACTTTCAAATTACATGTCAGTTCTAAGGGTAAGTGGTCTGACCAGAAAACATCACACACAATCTTAACATTAACAATAGTTTGACAAGCGGCTTGAGTGACCACACAGTGATCAAGCCACCTACGGCAGTTATCATGAGCGTCACTAACATATGTGTATGTATCAGAATTCAGTCCGAGTCTCTCTATATCTGCACATAACCATTTTTGCTCATTGCAGAAACTAAGTAACTCAATACCAAAACGCTCACCCGGGTGTGAATTAAAATCTCCCAACACAAAAACACTTTCAACGTTCTCGTTCTCAATAATTGCACTTACTTCGCTTAAACATTCCGTAAACTCAATAAGGTTGTCCACTGAGTCCGTAGGCATGTAAACGGAAAAAACTATAAACACTCGCTCCGCCACTACAAACTTAGCTGCCACTAGACGCACACTTGTACACTCAATGACGGACACCGATGTAAACAAACTTCTTCTCCAGATAAGCGCCACTCCACCATGCGGCCGCCCGTGTAGTATATCGGTTGACGTATCCACAGCTGACTTACCCGCAAATGCAAATTCCTTATGGATAGTTCCTAGGTAGGCTATGTCGTGCGACAGGAGCCACGTCTCCTGAAGTGCAATGATATCAGCGGACTGGCAAAGTGATCTCACACCGTCAATAGATATATGAATAGATTTACAGTTGAAGCTTACGAATTTAACTAGATTCTGTTCCATTACGGCTAGGTGAGGGTACTCGTAATACTTCAGTAGATTTAACTCTAAAATGGATAAATTTCCCGAAATTAACACCTTCGGGCGACAGATTGTCGTCCATGAAGACTGGTAACTTATGTCTCGGAACATAAACTTTATAGGCGTTGTAGTCTCTTTCCTGTTTCATAGTAACCTTTTCCAACTGCACGGACACCTGAGTTTTACTAGAAATATAGCTCACTATGTCGCTCACTGAGGCACCTTTGTCTACATTATTGATAAACAGTGGGACTTTAATATCTGCCGCTTTAAACTTCATATCAAACTCATTCTTTGCTGTACCTTTTTGCCCAATAAAACGAGTTTTGTATCGTTTTTTCCTAACTTCTATCCATGCTTCGTCATGCTTATTTCCTTTCCAAATACCTGGTTGCTGTACAACATCTGCTAAGGTCCTTTGCTTAGGTTTCTCGCTATCATCGCGATAAATTTTTTCTTTGTCTACCTTCACTTGCGAAGGCGCAGATATCATACTTTGAGACGGCGCATGGTGACAGGCATAATTTCAACACTAGAAATAGTAATTTATTTTTTATTTAACCAAGTTTTAATTGTAATTAGAAAATAATGATTTTCTTTCTTTTTGGTATTAAAATTCTATTAATCTCTCAAATACATTGCAAACTATTATATAATAATACCAGCCTGTTACTGTCCCACTGCAGGGCAAAGGCCTCTTCTCATATTTTGTATAATTTAGAAGCATTTCTTTTTGTAAATGTGAGTACCATGGAGCCGTTCATAATGTTATGAAGATGTATGTTGACTTGAAAGAGCATGGCTGTTGAGAGTATGTCATGCTCACTTAAATGTCTCGCTGATGGTGGCGAGTGTGTTGGATCATTTGGTTCCATACAAAATGGTTGAGCTGGATGGTGGTGATCTACGTGTCATGTTCGTGAACAGGCGAAGTCAGTTGACACTGGTCACCTCTTATCTGGCCGGATTTATTTTTAATCTTATATTTTGAATTCTTTTAATTATTTTTGTACATTGTTCTCACATATAGAACCAACAAGAATAATGTACCCAGAATTTAGTAATATCTACATTTAAATGGGCTACCAGTTCAGTTAGGTGTACCTCAAAGCTCAATACTGGGTCCATTCTTATTCTTAGTGTTCGGTGTTTTCACCGAACACCTTAGTTAGCAATATCGGCGTGACGCGTTGACCTAATTTTATATGACTTATTACTTATTACTTTATAATGTATTTAGTGTAGTTTTGTCTACCGCGTTAGCCGGGTGTATTCATCAACATTTCATTAACATTTTAACATTAAGAACAGTTTGAGAGTGAGTTAATAAATAGAGATAAACATTTGTTTCTCCTAACACCGACACCTTGCTACGTACCCCGACATATTTTTGGTCCTTCGAGCCGGATTGGATCACGCGTCGCGTAATTTCGGAAATTCGGAATTTTAGTGTGCGAGGTCTGAACTATCGTAACAAACAACAGTGTGTGTACGTCGTGGGGCGGTCGGAGCGAACATTGGAGTAGAACAGTGAAGTAGCAGCAAAGGCTGAGTACTAACAGAATACAAGTAATAAATTTCCATAATTTTAGTCAGTAAGGACTGCAGTTTAACATCCTATAACAATGTCGGATCTCATTGAAACGGAATCAATGATCTATGATAGCATCATAAAACTTGGCATTAACTTGAAGAAGGATAGTGCTGATAGGAAAACAGTAGATTACTTTAAGCGGAAGCTTAACACTTTGGAGAGTTATTGGAACGATTATCAAGTTAATCATGAGCGCATTGAGGGAGAGGTAAGTAAAACTGACCCTTATTTTACCGACCGAGAGTACGAGAAAACAAAATCGGTGTACGAGTCAACCAAGGCGTTGATCAACCAACAGTATCAGCTGCGGTTCATGAAGACATGAAGCCTTTCAACAGGTGAGCAAACAACAGCTCGAGACAGATCACCATCGGCATCGAGTATGCGTGCAGAAGAGAAAACAGGTGAGGAGGCGGGCCCAAGTTGTTTAAGGCAGCTGAGCGACCGACCAGGTCAGAAGTTGAACATGGAGCCAAACAGCAAACTTGACGATTTGTTGAAAAAACAGTACGCGAATTTTAAAGTCTTTGTGCGTACAACCGCAAACATAGATGTGGACTCTATCTCCGATAAGTGGGAATTTGAGGACGTATTGAGGTCACTTCAGGCTAGATGGTCAGCTATCGACAGACTACATTGAGACATCGAGATCGAACTGGAGGGAGAGAACGAACAATACAACAACATGTACGATAAGTATGAAAAAATATTCAACAACTTGAAAAGGGCTATTAACACGAAAATGTGGTCAGTCGCACACAGGGAAAAATCAACACCTCAACTGGAGATACCGAACTTCAACGGGAACTACAACCAATGGGTATCGTTTAGAGACCTATTTACGGAAGTAGTACATAACAACCCCTCGTTATCAAACGGCCAAAAGATGCAGTATTTAAAGGGTAAGGTTCGAGGAGAAGCTGAGAAACTTATACAACATTTGTCAATAAGCACTGATAACTATTCGGTGTGCTGGAATATTCTCACCCATCGGTATGACAACAAAAAACTAATATTCTCGAATGTCTTAATGCCATCAAAAACTTAGGAGTTGACACGACATCGTGGGACCCAATGATCGTACACGTTTTAGGTCAAAAGTTAGACACAGAAACATATACAGACTACATAGAGTCGCTGAAGAATTCAAAAGAACTACCGGTTCTTGCAGAGTTCTTAGAATTTTTGGAAACAAAATTTACATCCCTGGAAACAGTTCGCCGCAAGGATAGGGTACCCTCGAAGACTTCTCATCAAAACAATTATCCAAATCAAACATCTAACAATAAGAAAAATTATTATAATAATTCGAACAACAAAAGCAACGGAAATAGGACAGTTGCGAAATCGATGCACGTGTCGAACATAAAATGAAATATATGGATGGTGTGATTCTATGGAGGTCATAGGGTGGCTACAAGGCGATTTAGCACGTTGGAAACCTTTCGTGGCTAATAGAGTCAACGCTATAAAACAGATAATGCCGGCAAACTGCTGGCGATATGTGAAATCGGGAGAAAACCCGGCCGACTGCGCCAGCCGAGGTTTAACAGCGCCTCAACTATTAAACCACCCTATATGGTGGAAGGGACCGGCATGGTTAGCGTCCTTTGACTTACAAAAGGAACAAAAACAGGCTATCTACCAAACAGAGGAAGAGATGAAAAGGATAAAATTAGTTAACATTGTTCAAGACATTAAAAGTAATAGTATAATAGATAATTTATTATTACAACTTAATTCATTTATAAAAATTACTCGTGTCTTAGCATGGGTAATGAGGGCATTGACGCCAAAGTCGCAACGTAAACAATTCCCGAAGTACCTAACATTACTACTCGTAGAACTGCGAAAAGTCAAATCAGCAATTATAAAACGAGTACAAAGTACAACATTTACGACGGATATCGAAATGTTAAACAAAAAAGGTAATGTGGCAACAAACAGCAAATTATTGAATTTAAAACCTTTCGTCGATAAAAGCGGCTTTCTCCGAGTGGGAGGACGTTTAAGAAACGCGAATATGAGCGACGAAATGAAACATCCTAAAATAATCCCTAACAAAAGTCGATTGGCGGAGTTACTCATAGAAGAAGCTCATAAATTAACATTCCATGGAGGTCCTCGACTTACCTTAGCTGCTCTCAGACAACAATACTGGATAACAAGTGGATACAGTACAACCAAAAAACAGTTAAGAAATTGTGTAACCTGCCGGAAGTATGGAGCAAAGAAGCAATATTAATTGATGGGTGACCTTCCCGCAGCTAGAACCAACCCCGCTCCTCCATTCTACCACACTGGGGTGGACTACACAGGTTTTGTGAACATTAAGGCAAACAAGGGGAGAGGGGTGAGAACACTGAAAGGCTACGTGGCTGAATTTATATGCATGGTCACAAAAGCAGTTCATTTGGAATTGGTGTCTGACCTTACCAGTTCAGCATTCTTAGCCGCACTTAAGAGAATGGCAGCTCGGAAAGGAACACCACATAACTTGTATAGTGACCAAGGAACCAATTTTATTGGAGCAAATAGGTTGCTGCAGGAGGAGAACAACCAATTACAACAAGTTTTCGGGGATACTCGTAGTTGCCAGGCAGAAATCGCTGAAATGAACATACAATGGCATTTCAACGCTCCATCATGGCCGAGTGCTAAGTAACAACAGCCACACTGGTTGATCCATCAGGTTAAGCTACGCTTGCCGGGGTTGGTCAGTGATGGCCGGGACCATCTTTACATTCCGAGAATCCTCCGTGCCTAGGAAAGCACGTTAAGCCGTTGGTCCCGGCTGTCATTCGTGGATCTTTGACAGTCGTTACGAGTCGTCAGAAGCCCGAAAGTCTGACACCAGTCTTACCAAGGGGTATCGTATTACCCAGTTACTGGGTTGTGTAGGTCAGATAGGCAGTCGCTCCATGTAAAATACTGGTATTCAGCTGCATCCGGTTAGACTGGAAGCCGACCCCAACATAGTTGGGAAAAGGCTAGGCAGATTGATTGATTGATCTTGGCCGAGTGCTGGCGGACTGTGGGAGAGAGCCGTCCGCGGCCTGAAGTTCCACCTGAAAAGAGTGGTTGTTGAACAAAGACTAACGTTTGATGAGTTCACCACTGTACTGACACAGCTGGAAGCGTGTCTGAACTCGAGACCGTTATGTTCACTTACAGAGAACATTGAGGATTTGGATTATTTATCACCGGCACATTTTTTAACAGGAAGATCGGACTTAACAGTGATTGAGACAAAGGAGGATGCGAGAACAAGATGGCATTTAACTACCAACATATTTAAACAGATTTGGCAAAAATGGAAGAATGAATATTTGAGCCAATTAACAGCGAGAGAAAAGTGGTCTAAACCTCAGGAAAACTTAAAAATAGGCAACATTGTGGTAATACATGAGGATAACATTCCAGCTGGACGTTGGATTATGGGCCGAGTGATAGATCTGCATCCCGGTAATGATGGCTATGTCAGGGTGGTGTCATTGAAAACGAAAAATGGCATCATAAAGCGACCAGTCGTCAAACTTTCTTTATTACCAGTAGAAATCGAAGCAAACAACAAACAAAACAAGTCAACTGAAACAAACAGCTCAGCTGAACAGGGTTCTGGGACCCGAAACAACAGGAAACGAACAAGGAAGACGACACTAGGCACGTTATCGTATGTCGCCGTGGCATTAACCTTTTTTATGTCAATCTGCAGTATTACAAATTGCAGCTAAAATAATAACCAATCTTTCTACTCTGACCCAATCTCCAAAATCAGTCTCGTAAAAGACAGTTGGATCCTAGTTGTTTTCTATAACATGTCTCCATATTGGGAAGGTATGCAGGCGTTTGAAAAAGTAACAACATATCTAGACAAAACATGCAAAACAACAGGCAGCGAACAGTGTAACATGATAGTCCCTCAGCTGATCCATGAGTGTAATGAACTGAAATACTATACTGAACTTCTGATGACGCAACACGTAAGGGGACACTCCAGACGGCGGCGGGGACTTATCAATGCAGTTGGAAACATTGCAAATTCTCTATTCGGCGTATTAGACGAACATTTCGCGGAAAAATTCAGCCGAGATATTAATATGATACAACAAAATTAAAAACATTTAGCCGGTATATGGAAGAATCAGACGTCGATAGTCGAATCAGAGTACAATTTGTTGAAAAGAACAGAAGAAATCATGTCAAAACAACATAAAATAATTAATAAACATCTAATTACGCTGGATAATATCTCAAACAAACTACAATGAGAGATAAACAACATATCCTTACTTCAAGAATTTACCATGACAGCCCTAACAGCCAGTAATTTATTGCATAACTTAAAAAGAACTCAAGATATTTTACTTAACATCCTAACCAATGTCTACCATAGACAGTTTAACATTCATCTGCTTACCCCTGAACAGCTCCAAAAGGAACTAAACATTATCTCGGGGCATTTATCCGACGACCTAACATTGCCTATTGAACCGCACGATATTCGGAAGCTATATTCTCTGATAAGCATTAAAGCACGAATAACTGAAGAATACTTACTTCCTCTTCCAAATAACATTTCCACTTATCAGTAGAGACCGATATAAGTTATACAAAATACATTCCATACCACACCAGACGAACAACACTATGATAGAGTTCATCCCATCTTCAGAATACGTAGCTACGGATCTAAAAAGAGACTCGTACTTAACAATTACGTCGGGAGAACTTTCACTATGTAAACAAGAAGATGATCATTTTATCTGCGATTGGAAAAAGCCGATATACCTACCATCTTAACAACGAGAACAATTTTTGTGATCTGGACCGAGACACAGATAAGTGCAAGGTGCGAAGATCTAGGCGTGAAAACAAATGGGCATCACTAACAAACCCGTCACTATTCTTGTACAGACGCCAGCACATCGAGCTACTACAATCTGTCAAATTTATTCAATAGATTTTCAACTTTAGCACCACAGCTTAAGGTTCAAGGTTGATTGCGAAAATTTGACAGTTTCGGGTAGCTTGACCTGCTGGCGTCTGTACCATTGCTGCAACATTTATGCCGTCAAAGTAATCTGCGGCAAACAGATCAACAAGTTACAACTAAGCAAAGCTGGTGTCATTTACTTAGAACCAGGTTGCCTGCTGAAGGGTCAGGATTTTACCCTGAACATTCAGAGTCAAAAGAAAAACAGAATTGACATGAGCCCGGATATTTTGATACCTGAGATGGATTCGTTAAACTTCATCATTAACAGCACTATGCCTTTCAAAAACTTACAAGACGTAACAGACTCGGGCGAGATGACGGACGCCTTAAAAAATCTACACAAACGCATCGATGATATGAAAAACAGTCATGTGGAAGTAGGAGAAACATTATCCACTCATGACATCCATCAGTATGCAGTAAGCTACATCCTGGTCGGCGCGCTGGCGCTGGCGGCGCGGCGGCGGGAGCGCTGCTGTACAGATGGCTGCGGCGGCGAGCGCGCCGCGCCCACATCTCGTCGGACATGGAGCTTCAACCACCAGAAGTGTTAGTGATGTAAACGTCAATAGTGTTACTGTAACGCATAGATATAAGAAAGAAGGAGATATGCCCGGTAGTTGAAAATGTATCGAAACCCAATGTCTTCAATCTATCCCTACTCTCTAGCCTGCGATCACACATGCGATCAGTATACCCAATAAATACGAGGTCCCGCTCACACTTGCAATTTACAATTCAGAACGTACTACACAATCAATTATAAACCTTATCCCATCAAACACAGCGTGCATTTACCATGCACCGTACGCACGGCTACACATCAAGCTATACATTTCCAGTATAAGCTGACCTCAGATTGTACGGAAATCCTATACAATGCGAGATCAGCATAAACTGAAAATGTATAGCTTGATGTGTAGCCGTGTGTACAACTCACCCACACGAAAACATCGTTCGCTATCGTTGTGCTGTGCAAAAGCCATTTATTTTACATATACGCTAGTGATTTACTAAATCGGAAACTTATCGATTCTCCCATTTATTATTGTATTAAAATTTTTGAAAGTTGCTGAAAAAATTATAAATAAAAAACGATATACATATAATAAGATGATATAAATAAACAATAAGTAAGTAAAAAAAAGAAATATTAAGTCAACCAAAAAAAAAACAACATTATGAGAAAATCTAAATGAGTATAAAACAAAATTTCACATCGGTCTTCCAATCAGGCTATAACTGTTGACAAATTGAAGAATAAACTTTAATAGTAATATAAATTCATACGACAATCGACATTATTGTCGATAGCCTACTTTAGTGGATCTGCACAACCACATCACTAATCCGTCGAAAGAAGCTGCGGCCGTACTAACGATGCAACCGCTTAAAGCAAATATCGTTTTGTAATTTTTACATTGCTTGTCCAGTTACTTAGCGACATACTTTGGTAGTGGTAAAGAAGCAATGTATTCACTACAATAAAAGTACAGTCGCTGTGATATATGAAAACAAAAATAATGTAGTAAAGGCAAGAAATATTTTACGATTTGTTGTTTTTCATGATTTTCAACACAAATATAGCAAAATACTTGTGCTGATTTATGAAAAGTGGTTCTACGATTTATAAAGTTTATAGTTTAGCTTCGATTTTTACAAGAAACCACTGAACAACACGGTATTCTTAAATGTTATCACGATCGCGTTCGAAAGCGCACTAGTTAGCGGAAACGGCCATTTGCCTGAGGCATGACCATTGTGGTCAAGATGCGCGGACACAGACACGCCCCCATGCCACTTCTCCTGTTATTTATATTTCTATGCTGTAAAGGCTTGTGCAGACCAGCGCGACTTGTCGCGCGACGCGACACCGGTTATTGTTATACTGTGAAGTTTTCTTAGAAATTGTATTGTTCGTGTCGCGTTGGTCTGCACAAGCCTTTAGTGCGCGCTAAAACATGAGTGAACGTCAATCTAGTGCAACACATATTTATGGTGAATTAAACAATACAATGGTGAATAGGGCGTGTCCTCGCGTGCCTAGAAATCATTTAGGAACAATAAGATTTTAATTTTAATTCAAATCATTTTCCTTTTTTAACCGACTTCCAAAAAGGAGGAGGTTATATGTTCGACGCGTATGTATGTTTTTTTATGTATGTCCGTCGATTTCTCCGTCAATTGTGGACCGATTTTGAAAATTCTTTTTTTGTTTGAAAGGGTATCCGGATTGGTCCCATATAATTTTATTAACTTTGCTGGGATAGTTTTTGAATAAGCTTCAATAATACGTATTTTTCCCACTTAGTATATGTGGATGATATGATGATAACTTCCTGTGACTGTTATTTACATAGCAGGTACTGGTATTCGAATTTGTGTGGGGTAGGTACCACAACTAAAAAGTGAAAAATAATAACTTTTTACATGAAGTCGGAAGTCGGTGTCTTTATTTATTTATTTATTATTAGGCTCTTCAACAATGAGTACACTATTACTTTATAATTAGTACATTTCAAACTTAAATCTAAGCGCCTCATTACTTATAGAAAATCACAGCATGCACTACATAATGCGCAGATAATAACATACATTTGTATCTGGCAAAGTAATTTGCTTGAATTGAATATTACTTTGTTTCTTCAATGTGGGTAATTCTTTATCTTTATTTTGCGCTTCTCTTAGGCTTGAATAATTTATGGTTGTGGGGCAGGTAATTGTCTCGATGCGTGACAGTGTATCAGCCACAACGTTGTCCTTTCCACTGATGTGACGAATATCAGTCGTAAACTCACTAATGAATAACAACTGTCGAGTTCTTCGTTGAGTTTCGCTGTCCGATGATATTTTTGACAAAGCGTAGGTAAGCGGCTTGTGGTCAGTGAACACGATCAATTCACGTCCCTCGTGCATTTTCCTAAAATGCTTCACTGCCCTGTACATTGCAAGTAGTTCCCGGTCGTAGGTACTGACTATACTTTAATTGTGTATCCGAAAGTTTCTTTAAAAAATAACCGAGTGGTTGCCACATGTTGTTTACGTGCTGTTGGAGTACCGCACCGAGACAACTATTCGATGCGTCGCACATTATTGAGAGTGGGGCGATATGGCAGGGATGTGCGAGCAGTGCGGCGTCGCGTAAAGTTTTTTTGCAATTCTTGAATGCGAGTGATGATTCATCTGTCCACTGGATTATCGTTTTATCGCGTTTCTTAGAGTTATGTAGGTAGGCATTGAGCGGCGCTTGCACACTTGCGGCGTTTGGAATGTTATCACGGTAATAGTTAAGCATTCCAAGAAAACTTCGTAATCCTTCTACCGTCTTGGGTTTGGGATAGTCGTTGATGACCTTGACCTTCTCCTCTGGTGGTCTGATGCCTTCGCTTGATACTGTGTATTCTAAAAACTTTACTGTTGGCTGGCCAAAGACGCATTTTGCTGGGTTTTGTTATCCCGTTATCTTCTATCTAATCGCTTAAGTACAGTGCGCAGATGTTCTCGATGTTCGCTGTCGTTTGTTGACACTACTAATAGATCGTTGACAAAAGGAAAGACGAAATCCAATCCTCGCAGGGTATCGTGGATAAAGCGTTGTCTGTCCCGCGTTTTTGAGACCTGGGCACATTCTTGGGAATTCGTACAGTCCAAACGGGGTAATGATGGCAGTTTTCTCGATATCTTATTCACGGACAACAATCTGTTGGTATGCACGATTCAAATCGATTGCTGAAAGTACTTTCTTTCTGGCCAGGTGGTAAATAAAATCTTTGATTCGAGGTATAGGGTAGCGGTCTGGTTTTGTTACTGTGTTCAGTCGTCGGTAATCGCCACAAACGCGTAGATCGCCATTTTTCTTGGTTACAACGTGTAGTGCGCTTGACCACGGGCTTTTGCTTGGTCTGCATAGGCCTTGATTGATCATGTCTTCGAACTCGTGTCTAACTTTAGCGTAGCGGTGCGGTGGTATTGGTCGTGCTCGACAATGTATCGGCGGTCCTGTAGTTTCAATGTAATGTTCCACGTTGTTCTGCGGGCTTAATTTCATTGACGTCACACGAGTTGTGCTTGGGAAATCAGCGAGTATATCGTGGTACGATTGCTGTAGGTCGACGCTACGTACTGTGGGTTGGTTTGATACTCGTGCTGGTGCTGCGACAGACAGTTTGGTTGTCATGTCTATCAGCCTTCGATTTCGTAGATCGACGTTGAGCTGGTGATGATTTAGAAAATCTGCTCCAATGATAGGTTTGCTGACGTCGGCGACTACAAACTTCCATCTATATGGCCTGCGTAGATTAAAGTTTAATTCCAACGTTTTTTCTCCGTATGTGGAGATGACGGTGTTGTTAGCGGCATAGAGGGTAAAAGGTAATTTATTTGAGCGTTGGCCTTTTGTCCGTGGTATTACAGATATGTTCGCACCTGTGTCTACCAGGAATGTGAGTCTTGATGTCTTGTCATATATGAATAGGCGGTATGATTCGTTGTAAACGCCAGATTCCGCCGCATCTAGCGCTTGTGCTAGTTTTCCGTTTGTTGTTGTTGTTGTTGTCAAAAGAACATGGTTGGCGACAACATCTCGCGTCTCTGCCAAACTTTGTGTGGTAAAAGCAAAACGGCGACGGTGTGCCTGAGCGTGAGCGAGATGGCGTATATGCACCCGAGCGTGCGCGTGAGCGAGATCGATGTGATGAATGTTCTCGACCGCGGTATCGACAGCTACACGTGTGCTGCCGCGACGACTTGAGTGAGGCTACTTCTAGTGATATTTTTCTAATTTCTTCGACTAGATATTGAGCATCACTTTTTGGCTGGCTTTTAGTTGGTTACTGCTCACATGATACAGCTGTGACTTCTTGGGCTTGTTCTTTCATCTTGTCGGCTAATAGCGATAATTCATCTAGGATAGTTTCTTTGGTGACGACGAGAACTTATCGTACCTGGGCGGGAGATGATTCATCCACATGAGTCGCAACGTGGAATCTGGAACCTTGTCACGTGCTAGATTTCGCATGCGTCACAACAACTGTGAGGGTTTCTGGTCACCGAGCTCCATATCAGACAATAGCTTTTGAAATTGCCGGTTTTCTGATTCTTTGTAGACCGATATCAAACGTTCCTTCAACAAGTCGTACTGTCGTGCTGTAGGTGGTTCGTACAGCAGGTCACAAATCTGTTCTATATCTTGCTTTTCCAATCGCGCGATTACCATCTGTGCTAGTTCTCGCTGTCCTTTCTTTAAATCATGCGTGGCGGCTTCAAAACTATCGGATGAACCATAAGCGGGCTCGGTCGCGCAAGAATGCTGGGATCCGTAGCGATAGCGAAATACCGGCTACTTCTGGGATGTGTAGTGCTGTAGATTCACTACCACTGGCCTCGGGTTGCGTAGGCATGATGTGCTATGGTTGCGATTAGTTGTTCGCGGGGTCACCACTGTTAGTAGCTGAGGTGATGGAAGGAAACGACCAGTTCAAGTCACTAATTGGTACTGAGTATATTTTTGAGGAAAGCTTAGCTACTAATACATATTCTTATAATTATAAAAATCTAATGTGGGCAACTTAAAAAACATACAATTTTGGATAGACCAATCACTGCACAGCACGTATTGATCTGTAGTTCTCGAAACTCACGACGGGGGCGCCACCATCGCGGTGGCGGTAGCAGAGCGCTAGGGCTCCGCGCCGACCGCTCGGCTGGCACGCGCGGCGCACGTATTGTTAGTTGATGATGCAGCTACACTAGTATAAACTGTGTTACAGACACAGGCGCCTTCCTCTAACAATTCATTGACAATTTGCTGCACTATTGTAAGCATAAACTTAGTCTATGTACTAATCACTTACATATTTTTTTTTTATGTTAGCAAGAAATGTTTGTGTGTGGTGTGGGTGCATGTGTGGGTGTGTGTGGTGTGGGTGTATGTGTGGATTTAGTTGTGTATGTACGTTAGTATGCATCGCAGTATAAAAACAGATGATAAAGGAGCAATTAAGATCTGTACTTAAACGTGTTAGTAAGATTTTTTTGCAAAGAGTTGTTCAGTCTCATCGTACATTAACATTTGAAGAAAACCACCAACAACAGTTTTACATTTAAATTTAGGTAAAGGATATACGTTGCTGGTTTCGTTTATTACTATTATAAGTTGGCTGTTAAGATACGGATAGCTTCGCCTCGCCAGCGCAGTTTTGGTAGTGACAGGTCGGGATCTTTATGACGTTTATTTTGCTCTAGCAGCCTTGGGTCATAGGTCAATGATGAGTGTACTCGTAAGGTGATAATAAGCGCACACAGCTACCGGTCAGTGAGTACAGATATGTCTTTATAAAGCTGGGTAGTCGGGTACCGGTAAGGTTTGTGAAGCATAACTTTCAAGACTGGTCTTTGTGCCTTCTCAAGGCGAAGTAAAAATGTTTTAAATGTACCACCCCAGACAGATATGCAGTAGGTAAGAAGCGACTGAGCTAGGACAAAATAGATAGTTTTTAATAATTTCTCGGCAACTACTCTTCTTACTTTTTTCATAGAAAACATTAGTTTACGAACACGGGAGACTGTCACACTGATATGCTTTCGCCAACATAATGTGCTTCTATGTATAGTAGGGCAGCTGCAAGGGGTCAGTGTAGGTTGACAACTATGGGCTTTAACGTCTGGCATACTAGGCTGTGTAGCAGTGTTCGCTGAGAAAGGGACATAGTGAGTTTTAGAGACATTTAGCGTCAGTAGATTCAATGAAAGCCAATCCATGAATATGCCAAGAGCATTTTCAGCTGCGTGGTGAGCAGATTGCCATGTTTCTTTACTTATGATAAGCGCAATGTCGTCTGCAATTACAAGTATCTTGCAGTGTGGGATTGACAAAATCTGTTTACAAATAGAAGAAAAAGAGTGGGTACTAGAACGCTGCCCTGTGGGATGCCAAAGGTTAGATTCACATCGTCATTGACGTAGTTGCCTACCTTAACTCGTTGGTTACGTTTTGTAAGATAGTCGCGGAAGAGATTTAGACCGATATCTCTTATTCCTAAGTTTTCTAAACCACGAAGAAGGATGGGAGTAGAGACTGTGTCGAAGCTTTGGCTAAATCAAGAAATATACCTAGAGTTTTAGTCCTAGAATCAAGATTTTTAACAATTTGGCTTGTAAGTTCAAGAACAGCATCCTCTGTTGATACGCCTCTCCTAAAACCGTATTGGTTTGGCGCAATTATGTTGTAGCATTCAAGATAGCTAAGCAATCTTTTGTTCAGAACCTTCTCCATAATTTAGGACAGGGTGGTGAGTACAGATAAAGGCCTATATAGTTCTCCACACGGTCACCATCCCCACCCTTAAATACTGGTGTGACTAATGCCTTCTTAAAAGTCTCGGGGAAAGTACCTTTTAAGATACATAAATTATAGATATGCGTTATTGCAGGAACAAGTACATGTCTGGCCGCCTTGATAACTGAGGCTGGTATGCCATCGTGACCCACTGCACTATTATGTTTCAATTCTATAATTATATTTTCTATTTCTGAGAAATTAGTTTCAAGTAATACGAATGAGTTGACTTGAGGATTTATTTATTAAGCTGTCAAATTCAAAATTTGGGTGAGTTACAGGTTGACTCTGTGCAACTAGCCTAGCAAGATCACTTCAACGTGTGCAAAATACTTGTTTATAGCATTGACAGAGGACTTTGGATCGCTGCACATATTAAGAAGTTCTCCTGACTTATTTATGGGTGAGGTGTTTTTGTAACTGATAGTTTTAATAAGGTTCCAAGTTGCTTTGGGGTTACCACTTGCTTTCAGGAGTACTTTTTGGTAAAAGTTGCGTTTAATAGTCTTTAGTAAATTGTTACAGTAATTTCGGTATCGAGAATATATTAGATTAGCAAATCAAATCAAATCAAAACGTTTATTGCAAACCATAATGTACAATCACAGGTGGTAAATAAAAATATAATAGAAACAATTATGGACCCTGTCGGGCACAGCAAATTTTTAAATACGAGTAGGTAGATAGAGGAAGAGCGCTTTATCAATTTTCCTTATTATTAAATTAAGAACTATTTATATCCTATTACCTATGTATTTATATTTCCATTCATTCATTTATTCTATTAATATTTTTTATGCAGGTCTATCCATTCATTTGTTATTTATTTAATTATATTTAATATTGCTTATTGGCTACAATAGTCCTGTCAGTGATGATAGATCGATCCCAATACAATGTGGCCTGACCATTCTCGAGAACTGGGTCGGGCACATACCTGTAGTATGGTACTTCTGACTCAACAAGGTTGTATTGCAAGGCAAGTTGCTGGTGGATAATCCTAGCCACTAGATTGTGTTTATTATTATTATTAATGTAGTAAAATTATTAAGTATTATGGTATCATTTATTTTTATTATTTTACTTATTAAAATTAAGAAATAATTAATTAAGAGGAGCTCGTGGCTAAGTAACAACAGCCGCACTGGTCGATCCATCAGGTTAAGCTACGCTTGCCGGGGTTGGTCAGTGGATGGGTGACCATCTTTACATACCGAGTCTCCTCCGTGCCTCGGAAAGCACGTTAAGCCGTTGGTCCCGGCTGTCATTCGTGGATCTTTGACAGTCGTTACGAGTCGTCAGAAGCCCGAAAGTCTGAGACCAGTCTTACCAAGGGGTATCGTATTACCCAGTTACTGGGTTGTGGAGGTCAGATAGGCAGTCGCTCCATGTAAAATACTGGTATTCAGCTGCATCCGGTTAGACTGGAAGCCGACCCTAACATAGTTGGGAAAAGGCTAGGCAGATTGTTTTACTTATTAAAATATATCTGTTATTCATAATTATGTATTATTATTATTTAATTTATCCGTCAAAATTATTCTATATCCTATTATCTATGTATTTACGAGTATGTATTTATATTTCCATTCGTTTACTTATTCTATTAATATTTTATATGAAGGTCTATCTATCTGTTATTTATTATTTATTTAATTATATTTATTAATGTCATAAAATTATTTAATATTATAGTACAACTTATTATTTGGTATTTGAGTTATTAAAATATATCTGTTATTCATACTCGTAGTTGTGTATCATAAATCGAATTTATCCGTAAGATATTCTTGTATTGTGTAATAGCTTTTTTAAATTAAGTATTGTTTTAGTTTATTTAAAAATATACTGGTTTTATTTTGTTGTTTTATGTCTTCTGGTAATTTATTGTATATTCTTATTGACATTGAATATGGACTAGATGAGTGTAATTTAAGGCGGGAGGGGGGCAGATTTAGTCTATTTTTATGGCGCAACGAATAATTTGTTTGGATGTCTCCCCGTGTGCTGTAAGTATCTGGATATTTACGGACCAGTTTACATAATTCCAAGACAATACCAACCAAGGTGAGAATCTTGTGTTTTTGAAAGTAAGGCTTGCAACTATCTGTTGGTTCTATATTGGTAATTATTCGTATTAGCTTTTTTTGGAGGGTAAATAGGGAGGGAGCGTCTGTGCTGTTTCCCCATAAAATGATGCCATAGTTAAACCAAGCGTGGGCATACGCGTAGTACTCGTATGTGACTAGTGCGGTTTGTAGGTTTGTAGTCTTCTTTATTTCGCGGAGAGCATTTATGAAAACTTTGAAATTTTTTATTTTACTGACTGTATATGTGATTTCCAGTTTAAATGAGTGTCTATTGTTAAACCTAGGAGAGTGAAATTGTTTACTGTTTTTTATTTATGTTGATTAAAAGTAAAATCTATATTTATTTGCTTTTTCTACCAAGGGTGAAACGCTATTAGTTTGGTTTTGGTAAAATTTATTTCGAGATTATGGTCACTCATCCAGTTTACAATTTTTCCAAGAATAGTCGTAAGTTTGTCATTTAAATTATCATTTGTTTCGCATGAAGTCAAGATCGACATATCATCCGCAAAAAGTACACATGGCCCGTCTATGGTTTTGGCGAGGTCTTTTATATATATGATGAAAAGGAGGCAACCCTTCCCTGGGGAAGCAGTAAGGTCTTTAGGATTTTGCATTGCTTTTATATGGAGTTGGTCCCGATTTCGCACGCACCTCAGGAGCCCAGTGGTCATCCATGGTTTAATGGTGTGTTTCCTGTTAGGGACTTTTTTAGCGCACTGTGTTGATTTATTGAGTCAGATATGATGGAGATGAGTCGTTCCACGTAGTCGTTGTACGTATAATTGAGAAGTTAAAAATATTTTTTTCTTTTTTTTCTTTTGCATGCCGTAAAGTAGAGTATGTTGGAACTGTTTTTACAATGTTTACATCTTATTTTGTACTCATTGCAAAATAAATGATTTCTGATTTCTGGTTCCGCACCTTGATTGAGGTCTGTGCTACTTAAAACACTTGAGAAATCGGAGTTTTCTAGGCATCTAATAATTCTTGAAAAGTTTAGTGTATGTATGTCATATTATACTTTTAGGTTTTGTAGCATGAATAGGGTTCCGATCAGTACAAAACAGGAGATGTGCATGATCAGTAAAAAATGAGTCTACGAGTAGAATCAATGTTGTGGAAGTATCCGTTTTTTAAAAGACATGATCCAGGCAGTTTTCAATGCGAGTGGGAAAAACGTGGGCTGGTAGGAGCCATTGAAAAGCCATTGTATTTAAATATTCTTCTGTGTTTGGTTCATTATTACCTGGTCGAATATTTATGTTTAAATCCCCAATCACGGCTATAGTTGTTATTGACGCCAGGGATTTTAAAATATTGTTTAAAGAGTTAAGAACGTTTTCTATATTTCTGACTGAGGGTGAACGGTATTTGCAACAACCTAACCACCAACACCAACAACAACGACCTAGTCTCAAGATAAGACAGTTAGCGTCCTGACAAACCGGTTCAACTATATTATTAGTCACATCAGAGCTCACATAGACTACCACCCCTTTTTGGTTGTAAAATGAGGATCTAGCTGAGTTAAAGCCAGTTAATACAGGAATATCCGTCACTTTACATAACCAGAACTCAGAGAGGATTACTATACCACACTTAACCTTGATATATGTGTAATGTATTAAGTCATTAAGACCATAAAATTTGCGATTTAGGCTTCGGATGTTCTGCCCGGCTTGGGCGGAGCACCACCGTGTCCTAACGGAGGCGATCGGCGGCGGCGATCTCTCGCGTCCGGCCCTGGTTCAGGCCATGGTCCGGAGCGAGAGTGCATCGGACGCCCTCACTTCCTTCTGCGAAGCAGTAATGCTCGCGAAGGAGGAGGCGGAGCGCGCGAGGGAAAGGCAAGATTCGCGCCCTCGCGCCCCTAGTCGCCGCAGGAGACGCCCCGGGCGTCGGGAGTTGCGAGCCGACTTCCGGCCACCATAGGCGCGGGCTTGCGGACGGTGAGCAATGGGTAGCTCGCCGTCCGATAAGGACCAGGCCCGGGTCGATGGCGCGTTGTGTTCCACGCGCGCCTCAAAGAGATGCCAGCACCAACTGACGGGGTCCGTAAGAGCCAATGCCTGCCAGGATTGCGAGTTTGTCCGAAAGGGATATCGCGGCCCCGGAACTCAGGCAACGGAAGGAACACGAGTTGGTTTTAATCAGTCAAAGTCTGACACGCTCTCCCGCTCCACGCAGAGCGGGAGAAGTTATTTGATAATTTCCAACCCTCAAAAAAAAAAAAGGCTTCGGATGTTGGCTGGGTCCCAACTGTCTTTAATTTAGATGATCCAAGCTGATTTTCATATTCGTTGGTTGGTTGGTTGGATGGTTGGTAGGTTGATGATGATGTTTCAACGTCCTTTATCTCCCAATATTTTGATAGGTCTGATTAGTCATTTGTTACGATATGACAATATTAAATGTGCGAACGTTGCCAGACAGGATCCATCCGAGTGCCGTCTGTTGCGCAATTGGAGCCTGCGCTGGTCCTTTCATGACACCGTTCATGATGATTTGCGAAGAGATACTCACATCCAAGAGAATATCAATAGGCTTCGACACGTTGTATTCTGGATCTGCTAATTGAAGATGCTGGATATGAGACCATGATTGTTTTTTTAATGGTATACCAGGTAGGCAGTTAGCGACCTTTGTCAAAACCAGTGCTTCTGTAGTGAACTGATAGTAGATAGATTGACAGTCGATTGATACCCGTCCTTTGCTCTGCCTAGCACCAGTCCCTATTCCTAATACTGATGCGTTGTATCTTCGCCGCTGCAACTCTAACCGTTGTACAGCGTTTTCCGCTATAATGGTATTTGTGATGCCTGGTCCAGAAGAGCCCTACGGGTCCTGACATTGATTGATAGCGTGGTCAACAATAACTCTTCGTCATGATTAACATTAGGTGGCTTGTTTGATGATTTTGATGACGAAGCGGTCATTGCAGATGATGATGATGAAGTGTCTTCAGAAGCAGATTTAGATGATGGGACACACGCTTCATGGAGTATGGAGTGATGATCACCTTGACAGGTTTTGCAGCGTTTTTTCGAAGTGCATTGACTTCCATCGTGACTGAATAGGCAATTTCGACAAATATTTGAGTTTATCACCGTCTTCAATTGCACGTCCGTTGTCATGTACATGAATTTTTTGCACAAAAACAAATTGCGAGCATGACTAGAATTTTATTGCTTAGAGAGCATTTTGAAGTTTGAGTAATTGATGGCTTGATAATTTTTGTTAATGTAACCTTTATAATAGAAAGTCAAACGAACTTACCTGTAAGTGACGTTCGATGACTATTAAACGATGTGATTCGCCCGAGAGATTACACTTATTACTTGTAGTAGCACGGATATGTGCTGCCATCTTACACTATTTTAGAGCAACAATTCAAAGATTATTTTATGCGCCCTAATGTGGGTATCTC
This sequence comes from Agrochola macilenta, assembly GCA_916701695.1. Taxonomy (NCBI): domain Eukaryota; kingdom Metazoa; phylum Arthropoda; class Insecta; order Lepidoptera; family Noctuidae; genus Agrochola; species Agrochola macilenta. The sequence goes on along the minus strand of OU753557.1, from coordinate 24,287,499 downwards.
ATACACGTTTGCCCCTTTGGCCATCGTTAGCCACTATTTCGTGCAAGTCAGGGGACGATCTTGATCAGGGTCAGGGAGGGAGTGTAATCTCTCGGGCGAATCACATCGTTTAATAGTCATCGAACGTCACTTACAGGTAAGTTCGTTTGACTTTCTATTAAACTTCAGTGATTCGCCCTTCGAGATTACACTTATTACTTGTAGATGTTTAGAGTATCACGAAATAGTTAAGAGGAAACTATATTATTTAGGGGAAAAGACAAAATCATATACATATAATAGGTATACATTACAAATGTAATAAAAATCACAAGGTTTTAAAATCAAATCAGCATACATCATAAACAAAGAAAACTCAAATTATCATGAGTTTATCGAAGCTATCCTGCAAAGGGACCGAGCAAGGCATCTGAGGTATCTGCAGCTACTTCTCTATTATAAATATTTGTAAAAATTTCTGATCTGCCGGTCTAACCCGCAGTTCTTTTAATATTATCTATAATAACCCCGAGCTTATTGGCGGTAGATGTAGCTGCACGTGTCGTACTATGAGCGCTAAAGACAATGATGTATTTATACCGGATTCACTCAGGGTTGCCTTGATCCAATGGCTTAAAACGAATTAATAAGGAGTTACATTCTGGTTTTCTCTTGTCTGCCAATACACTTAAATACTGTTCTAAAGTTCTAGCAGGACAAATGCAAGATCTTTCGTTGAAATAAGGAAGAATAAATATTGGTCGCGTACGATTAACGGTCAAGGCTTTGATTAAATCCGTGATATTAATTACAAAACTTCTCGTTATTATATTTATTAATATTAGCCATCAATGCTTGAAATAAATTTCAGTTTATATCCTTGCTGTAGGTAAACCATAGTTTAAAACAAGTTTTATATTGTTTTTTAAAGTGCTACCAGCTAGAGACGCCAGCATCACATCCGCAGCATCTAAAGGGGAGCCCTGCATCAGAAATGCCTGCCTGACAATACTCCGGCTACTAGATGACAATAATGTTTTATTAGGTGTAAATTCAATTAGACTAGTAATTAGCAACTTCTTAAAAAGTGGATACCAAGGTTGTGTTGGCCAGAGAGGGACACAACAATACCTTCAGCCTTATCAAGAATCATTTTCTGTAAAACTTTTAAAATTAAACAAAATGAAGGAAATGCTTAGAAAAAATAAGTGGATCATTTCAAAGTGAAAGCATCTACCCTAAATGCTTCTGGATCTTTATTCTAAGAAACAAATTTGGAAAATTTCTTAATTAATAGACTCTTGAAAAGCATCGTCAATGAGCTCCCACTCAGCATCAGCATGTATGCAGTGGGATTCCGCGTCTGCAATATAGTTATCCCTAGAACTAATTTATGAAGCGAAGGCAAAGAAACGTTGCTGTTCGCACCACTGCCAAATTTCACGACTTAGAGAACTAAGATGGGGGAATTTTATGCCGCCCATCCTATCGATATAAGAAATTGCATTGGAATTGTCGATTCGTAAAAATATTTTACAGTTACGATATCCATTGGCGAAGATCTTTAACAGAATGCCACCGTCAGTTCTAAATCATTAATGTTTTGAGTTAATTCTCTGCAAGACCATTGTCCGCTAGCCGTCTGGCCTGAGCAACTGACACCTCAACCAGTTCGATACGCATCTGAGTATATTTCCAGCTTATACGTATAATCACTGGATCGAATAGGGCTGGCGCAAATATTAATATTACTAACCCACCAGTCAAAGTCTTCGGGTAAAGAAACCCGTTAATTAATGTATTGATTGTAATCATCATTTTGTTTTAAACTAAGATACTTAGTTCTCTCAAAATGTTTTGTGTACCTATAGCCAGCTGTACTGCGTTGTTTGGCAAATGATTACAACAATCCTGTCAAATGAGCAAATTACGTAACTCACTTCTTTTTAAGTTAGAGAAGTGTAAAAGTTCATTCTTGATTCTCCGTTTCCTTTCTACTGGAATGTTAATCGTAAAATTCTCGGAATTGAAAACGAAACCTAAAAATGTTGCAGTTCGGCAAGGTATACTATATTTTTTTTTTTTTTGTAAAATTTATTTATTGAAGAATTTTTTGTGTAGTTTCACAATTATGTTTACAATCCTTAAAAGTATTTCCGAATAATAACAGATCATCTTAATAAAGGTAACGGACAATAAACCTCGATTATACAGAAATTGCATTACTGAACCCATAAGTTTTGTAAACACTTATGGTGCTATGTTAATACCAAATGGTAAAACTTGAAATTCATACAGCTTCTCCAACCAACAAAATCGCAAGATCTTTTTAGAACTACTGTAAACATTGATTGAGAAATATGCATCCATATGGTCAACAGAACACATGTAACTATGTTTGAAATGAGTATCATAGCAGTTATGTAATCTTCAAGTTTGAAATGTGGTGCAATGATAAATCTATTTAAAGATTTTAAATTTGAAATAAATCTATTTGTCACATTAGGTACTTTTCTTAACAATGAAAATATTTACCATCACATGGTTCACACACGCATAAGGCTAAGAAGATTATTAATTAATTTCTTTAGTCATGAGCAGTTCACCTGCATCAGACTTAAAATTACTATGTGGATTAGATATAAGCTGAGCTTTATTGTTCGAAATCGGAATTTGCAAACCGTTAACCTAAGTTAACACCACAGACTCGTTAGTGATTTGCGACCAATTCGGTTGAAGAACTTTAATTTACCCGCCTGTGTGTTAGTAAATTAACTGGAATCCACTTCGGCTAACGACGTGGATTCCAGTTGTATTGCCGCGGATCCGTCACACGGCGCATTAGTAGCTGCTTGCGCCCACCAGACGTCGCGGTCTGTCTTGGTGGCATGCTGCGACTGCGGCGGTGGCTAGCCCCTCCAGTTTAAAGCCCTGGATGTTGGTTCCTTTGGTTTTTTTTTTTTTTCGGTTTGTTATTTTGTTTGGCAGCTGTAGGTTTTAACTCAGTACTAGTACTTAATGACTTACATAGATTTTAAATTATCTTGGAGATCATTGCCGAATAGTAAGTGATCACGTCCTTTACATTATCCTTAATTTCTTTGTTAAGGCAGGACAGAAAAAGTTTTACCTTGTTTGTGCCTCACTGTAATGTGTGTGACATAAATGTCTGCGGCATCACTAGCAGTGATTGTGTCGGCTACACAAGTTATGATAGAAGATAATACCTTCTGTTTGTCAGCCAATATGTTGTCTTTCTTCAAGGCACCTTCATTAATCGCTGCTCTGATTTCAGGATTAAGTGTTGGAGCCTGGGCTAATTTTAAATTGTAAGGTACACTATAAATATTCAATATATATCCTTTTTTGTTTCATCCTTTAAGCCATTAACCAGAATATTACTACACCTGCTAGCAATGTCTTTATGGACGTTTTCACCAAACTTCTTTTCCATACAGGATCTTCTCCAAGTAAACACAAAAATAAGGCTATATGTGTGAATGTGGAAGTAGCCTCGGGTACAACGGTACAAGCAAGGGCACTCCAGCGCGGAGCCTAAAATTGCTGTCGGCGCGGACATCGGTTCATTGGGGAGCTTTGGATGTGAAGTTGAATCGGATAGAATGTTAACTTCATAAGGGGCTCCTCAAACAATAGACCGACAATTTTTTAATACATTCGTGATACAAACTCACGGTTTGTACTCTAGAATTAAACATTAGTCTTTAATTTTAAAGTATTCATGACATAATCTCCCGGACTATGTTCTAGAATCTTACGCGCAGTTACAAATTCTTGATACAAACTCACGGAATGTACTCTAGAATTGAACATCAGTTTACCAGAAATGTAAGTACAAATTCATGACATAATCTCCCGGACTATGTTCTAGAATCTTACGCACAGTTACAAATTCTTGATACAAACTCACGGTTTGTACTCTAGAATTGGTAACCAGTCTTTAACAGAAATGTAAGTACAAATTCATGACATAATCTCCCGGACTATGTTCTAGAATCTTACTCCCAATTACAAATTCTTGATACAAACTCACGGTTTGTACTCTGGAATTGAGTATCAGTCTCACCCACAACATTGTAAATTCAAATTGACGACATGATTTCTCGAAATATGTTCTAGAATGTTGGTGCTACCTAATATACAGCGATCAACCTTGCAGGTTGAACTGAAATACATTATAGGTCGGTATTAGCCTTACAGACTAAACTCATAAGCATTAGGCAACAAATAAATAAATGAAAATAAGTATATAATTCACACAATATGTTCTGCAAGAAAAACTAGGTCAAGGCCGCGAGAGTCGGCAAGCGCCGGCGCCGGTCAGCGAAGTTTTCATTATTCGAAATTTAAAATTTTACCGACCTTCGTTTTGCGGAGCCTCCTGCAATGATTATGGGTACTGATCACTATTAGAATATTGATTCTGTTCGAACTAATACTGTGGTAACTCCGTTCCCGCTGCTTACGACGAACACGAGACATCTTTTTCACCAGTTTTCTAATTTTTCGAGTTGAAAACCCCTCGTCGTAGCGTTTTCGTTTTCCCATGATCAACACTAAGAAATACACTGAAATACCACTAAAAAATCTAAAAAACTCAATAAACTAATTTACGTTTAGAAAATTACGTGCACGATGGCAACCACACAAAACGTGTATGAGATACCCACATTAGGGCGCATAAAATAATCTTTGAATTGTTGCTCTAAAATAGTGTAAGATGGCAGCACATATCCGTGCTACTACAAGTAATAAGTGTAATCTCGAAGGGCGAATCACTGAAGTTTAATTGTTTTGCTTATTAAAGTTACTTGTGTTCTTTGATTGATTTGGGTTCCTTTTGCTTAATGGTGACGGTTCCTTATCATTTTTAATACGCTTTTATTAGCTTGACCTGTATCTATCTATCTATCTATCTAACGAACGATCTATGTAACGGAATTTTTCAATGTAATTTTCACCAACTTCAAGACGATTTTTCGTTCGATTTACTTGAAAATTTGCACACGTATCAAGAACCGATGACAATACAATAATTTAGTATCATGAAAATGATCTGATGATGGAGCCAGGAGGTAGATAGTGGAACTCTTCAGCGACTTCTAGTAAACCGCTTGAGTTTGGGCTCATATGATTCGGTTTGATGATTCCAATACATTGCACTTGGTGTCGAGGGTCTGATGATGGAGCCAGGAGGTGGATCCTGGAACTCTTCAGAGGCCACTAGTAAACCCCTCGAGTTTGGGCTCATATATATGATTCGATTTGACGAGTTTAATATATTGCACTTGGTGTCGAAGGTCTGATGATGGAGCTAGGAGGTGCATAGTAGAACTCTTCAGTGGCCGCTAGTAAACCCCTCGAGCTTGGGCTCATATGATTCGGTTTGACGAGTCCATTATATTGCATTTGGTGTCGAGGGTCTGATGATGGAGCCAGGAGGTGGATAGTGGAACTCTTCAGTGGCCACTAGTAAACCCCTCGGGTTTGGGCTCATATGTTTCGGTTCGACGAGTCCAATTTATTGCACTTGGTGTCGAGGGTCTGATGATGGAGCTAGGAGGTGGATCCTCTTCAGTGGCTACTAGTAAACCCCACGAGTTTGGGCTCATATGATTCGGTTTGACGAGTCCAATATATTGCATTTGGTGTCGAGGGTCTGATGATGGAGCCAGGAGGTGGATAGTGGAACTCTTCAGTGGCCACTAGTAAACCCCTCGAGTTTGGGCTCATATGTTTCGGTTTGACGAGTCCAATATATTGCACTTGGTGTCGAGGGTCTGATGATGGAGCTAGGAGGTGGATCCTGGAACTCTTCAGTGGCTACTAGTAAACCCCTCGAGTTTGGGCTCATATGATTCGATTTGACGAGTCTAATATATTGCACTTGATGTCGAAGGTCTGATGATGGAGCTAGGAGGTGCGTAGTTGAACTTTTCAGTGACTACTAAAAAACCCCTCGAGTTTGGGCTCATATGACTCGGTTTGACGAGTTCAATATGGTTCATTTGGTGTCGAGGGTCTGATGATGGAGCCAGGAGGTGGTCAGTAGATTTCTTTAGTGGCTACTTAACTGGTAAACCGGTCAAGTCATAACTTCGTTGACTTTAGAGTTATTAACTAAATGAAGAATATACTAGACTAAAGAGTAAAAAATAAATTGTAGTTTAACTCGTCCAACCTTGGTAAATCACGAGGTGTCGTGCTTCCTTGTAGTCAGCATAAGTTTCTGGGTCCAGTTTTTGGAACGAAGTTCCTTATTGCGCGTTGCGAAAGGGGGCTAAACGGAAAAAATTTGGACCAAGAGTTGTAACGACACTTTTTGCTATAGTTTTAAGCCGAGCGGCGTGCGCGTGTTTCTCTGTCTGTCTCTCTCTCAAAGTCAAAGTCAAAGTCGAAGTCGAAGTCGAAGTCGGAGTCGAAGTCGGAGTCGAAGTCGAAGTCGAAGTCGGAGTTGAAGTAGGAGTCGAAGTCGAAGTCGGAGTCGAAGTCGAAGTCGAAGTCGGAGTCGAAGTCGGAGTCGAAGTCGAAGTCGGAGTTGAAGTAGGAGTCGAAGTAGGAGTCGAAGTCGAAGTCGAAGTCGGAGTCGGAGTCGAAGTCGAAGTCGAAGTCGAAGTCGAAGTCGAAGTCGGAGTCAAAGTCGAAGTCGAAGTCGGAGTCAAAGTCGAAGTCGGAGTCAAAGTCAAAGTCGGAGTCGAAGTCGAATTCGGAGTAGAAGTCGAAGTCGCAGTCGAAGTCGAAGTCGAAGTCGCAGTCGAAGTCGGAGTCGAAGTCGAAGTTGGAGTCGAAGTCGAAGTCGAAGTCGAAGTCGGAGTCGGAGTCGGAGTCGAAGTCGGAGTCGCAGTCGGAGTAAAAAAGAGAACAAATAGTTGAAATTGAATACTTTAACCACAATAGTAGAGAAATAGAAAAAATCCGATCTAAAAGCAAAATAACTAACGCTTCCATCCCCCAGGAAGTGTCATAGGTTGCCTATTACTCCTCGTTTACATTAACGACTTACCGAAAACTATAGACGGACCATGTGTTTTATTCGCGGATGACATATCTTTATTAGTCTCATGTAAAAACAACACAAACACGGAAGAAAAACTCAGTTCCACACTCACAAAAACATGTAACTGGATGACCTCACATAATTTAGAAATTAATTATACTAAAACTAAATTAATGACTTTCCATCCGTATCAAAAAGCTCCTCTTCACTTAAATTTTAACTTCAACGGCTCAAAATTGGAAACTGTTGATGAATTTACAGTACTTGGACTTACATTAGATAAACATATTAACTGGAAAACACAAATACAAAAAACCCGTTCAAAAATTTCAAAATTTTCGTACGCTCTCCGCGAAATTAAAAAGACAACCAATCTACAAACGGCCCTCACCACCTATTATGCGTATGCCAATGCATGGCTTAGCTACGGCATAACTCTCTGAGGAAATAGTACAGATGCACTGACACTATTTACCCTACAAAAGAAATTACTTAGAATCTTGGTAAACATTGATCAAACTGACAGCTGCAAACCCTATTTTCTAAAATATAATATTCTAACCCTCCCCTGTATCTACATTCTAGAAATATGTAAATTTGTCCGTAAGCATCAAGATTTCTACACAAAACGCGAAGACATCCAATCACAGTATACACTTAGGCACCGATCTAGACTAAACATACCAACATCCAAATTAAAAATGCATTCTAATAGTCCCTACGTAATGTCTATAAAAATATATAACAAACTACCTGACATATTAAAGAAAGAAGAAAAGTTGAATATATTTATTAATAAACTTAAAAAATTACTGATAAACAAATGCTCCTTAGATGAATATTTAAATGATACACAAAATAGGAAAAAATAATAATAATTATAATAATAATAATAATAAGCCCCCTAAACAACCACACGTCCTGATTGACCATCTAATCACGTGGGGGGCGGACACACGAATGAGAAATTACTGGCGTGGCTAACGTGGCTCTGGAAACCCATTCAAAATGGAGACACGATCGAAAAGTAAACGTATAGGGCCGCTGCCCGGGGGCGATCGCCGGGGCGCACCTGGAGCTGACGCTGGGTGTCTCAGCATGCGAACCGTCAGCGGTGAGGAGTTGAACAGGCGGGCTCCCACCGACAAAGATGCTACAGCCGAAATCATTGACGATGGTGAAAGACTGACGGACAGGACAAACACCCCTGTAGAACCGTATAGTCCAAGCACAGTGTCTTACACACCCTCTAGACCATCATCACCATCCATACCATCGTCACCCATACCACTATCACCTCCCATTACTAGTTTAAACTCAATTTCACCAACTCCGACCTTGAATGTTGCGTGGGAGGTTAGTTCCTTCTTACCCGCGTCCACCAAGGCTGGAAAAGCAAGAGTTCGCATGAGATGGAGCAAAGAAGTTAACCTATTTATCATGCGAACTTACTTTTATATCACTAAATTAGAGACCGACATGACCACTTACAGACAACAATTGCATGAACTTTTTACCCGACAATATCCTGAGATAACCGTTTCAGAACAAAGAATCTCAGATCAGCGAAGAGCTATAGTTAGAAATAAACTTTTATCTCAACAAATAATGGAACAATTAAAAGAAGAAACACGAATAAAATTACAAGAAGCAGAACATAATGCAGGCGCTAACGCTATCCCACTATCACAAAACATAACCGAAATTGCTGATCAATCGCACATCCAAGTAGAACCTTATACTCAATCTCAACCATACAATCAATCGCAAGCTTACACACAAACATCACACTCATCCACACAAACCGAATCTATAACCCTAACTCTAGAAAATGATATTGAAACCTTAACCAGTGTAGATCAAAATCTGACAACAGATTTGTATATCCAACAAATACATGACAAGTTCCGAACAACCCTAGCACAATACTCTGGGATGGACCCAACAGTTCGCCCAAAACTACCTAAACTTCGATATAGCCCTAATCTTTTCCGTTTAGTTAACTTATTTAATGAAAACATACTTAATCAATTTCTTTCCGATGACACACAACTTATAGATATACACACACTTATATATTGCACAGCGGTAGTCATATCTGAAGAACTTAACTTTAAAATCACGCAACACTCAGGAAACACAAGACCAAAACAGAATATCAAACCAGCATGGCAACAGAGGTTAGAAAAAGATATAGAAAAATTAAGAGCAGATTGTAGTAGGCTTACACAATACATTAACAACAACAGGTCAAGTAAAGTAGTAAGGAGAGTTGAGGCTATATTTAGGAGCAGTTTCACGCACACAAGACACGAAAATAACAACAGAAAACCTGAAGAGTTCTTAGATACCTTAAAACAAAAACTAGCACTTAAAGTTCATAGGCTCAGAAGATACAAAAAAGCACAACAGCGCAAAAATGATAATGCCATATTTGCCACTAATGAAAAAATGTTTTATAGAAACCTACACAAACCAGACACCGACACAAATAATGAAAATAACACAGACGCACCTGACCGACCTACAAAAGAGCAACTAGAAACATATTGGTCTAGCATTTGGGAAGAACAAGAACAACATAACGACAAAGCAACATGGATAACAGAAGAAGAAACAAAATGGAGGGCAATAGAAGAAATGGAATTTGTGGAGATTACAGAGGCCGATATCACACACTTAACAGGCAGGTTACATAACTGGAAATCTCCTGGTATAGACAAAATACACAATTTTTGGTACAAAAAGTTAACTTCATTATACAAACCCATAGCAAAAAACTTAACAGAAATTATATTAGGACAACAATATATACCCGATTTTATTGCAACAGGTATAACATACATGCTGCCTAAAACTAAAAATTCGCCACAACCTTCCCAATATAGACCAATCACATGCCTACCCACGATATATAAAATATTAACATCAGCAATAACAATGAAAATTAACTCACACATTGAACACCACAACATAATGGCGGAGGAGCAGAAGGGATGCAGGCGGGGCCATATGGGATGCAAAGAGCAGTTAATTATAGATTCTACTATCCATAAACATGCCAGCACAAAGAATAGAAATCTTCATTGTACCTATATCGATTATAAAAAAGCTTTCGACAGTGTTCCACATTCCTGGTTGATACAAATACTAGAAATTTATAGGATAAACTCAAAAATAATAGATTTCTTACGAAACATAATACCACTGTGGAAAACCACACTTCAAATTAATTGCAATCACAATAATGTTACAACGCGACAAATATCTATCAAGAAAGGTATCTACCAAGGTGATTCACTGAGTCCCCTGTGGTTCTGTCTCGCACTAAACCCCCTGTCTCACCTCTTGCAGCGCTGTCGGGCCGGGTATTGTCTCAAACACACTACAGAACAAACAGCAGTCTCACATCTCATTTACATGGACGATATAAAACTATATGCACAAACGGAAAAAGATATGAAGAAATTAGTAGAAGCCACAGCAGAGTTTAGTTTAGATATAAACATGCGATTTGGTCTGGATAAATGTAAAACACTTCATATCATACGAGGCAAGATACGACCCGGCAGCTATGTAGTAAATAACACCGACACCATAACAGCAATGGAACCAACCGACTTATACAAATATTTAGGGTACACGCAGCTAAAGGGACTAGATCATGTTAGGATTAAAGAAACACTTACTACAGAGTATAAAAGGAGAGTTAACGCCATATGTAAAACTCAACTTTCGGGTAAAAATCTCATCAAGGCCTTAAATACATTCGCCATACCCATATTAACATACTCATTCGGAGTTATTAAATGGACAAAAACAGACACAGAACAATTAGAACGAACCACACGCACCACTCTTACAAAACATAACAACTTACACCCTAAATCTGCAATAGAAAGACTTACTATCAAAAGACAAAACGGAGGGAGAGGCCTAATAGACATCCAGCACCTTTGGCGGAAACAAGTCTGTCGACTAAAAACATTCTTCCACTCAAAGTCCCGCACTAGTAACATTCATAAAGCCATAGCTGAAAATGATTTCAACTACACACCACTTAATTTAAGTGAACAGCCAGATACTCCACAAATTACTGGCGATGACCCGCAGAAACAAAAAATTGAGGACTGGAAGAAAAAGGTACTTCATGGTCGTCATCCTCATGACCTAGAACAATCCCATGTGAACATAGTAGCATCAAATAAGTTTCTCAAAATAGGCAATTTATTCCCAGAAACTGAAGGTTTTATAATTGCAATACAGGACCAGATTATTAACACTAAAAACTATAGAAAATTTATTATCAAAGATCCTTCAGTAACAAATGATAAATGTCGCAAGTGTCACATCCAACCAGAAACAATTCAGCACATAACAGGAGCTTGCACAACTCTCACACAGACAGACTACACACACAGGCACAATCAGGTGGCAAATGTAATTCATCAAAAATTAGCAGTCAAATACACACTAATACAAGACACAAACACTCCGTACTACAATTACACACCACAAACCATCCTAGAAAATGACACACATAAATTATACTACGATCGCGCCATTCTCACCGACAGAACAATTCACTACAATAGACCAGATATAACCCTACAGGATAAAATAAATAAAGTTACTTACCTAATAGATATTGCCGTTCCCAACACACATAATATTCAGAAGACAATATCTGAAAAAATTTGTAAATACGCAGAACTCAAAGATGAAGTAATTAGAATTTGGCGACAGCAAAAAGTCTACGTGGTCCCTATAGTCCTCTCCACAACAGGCGTCATCCCAAATCATCTTCTCCACAGCCTTAAATTACTGAACCTAAAAGAATCTCTCTATATCACCCTACAAAAAGCTGCAATTTTAAATACATGTCGAATCGTGAGAAAGTTCATGCAATTAGATGAAAACGAAATAGGTTCTCATCATAACACATTCTCAACATAACACACCACACGCTGCATTTACTTGGCTTCGGTCCGTAAATGCTGCAAAAACCAGCTAAAGAGCTGAGAAGAAAAAACACTACAAAAATAATAATAATATAATGGTTCGGAATTACGATGTAAGGAAGCGACCCGCCCGATCTAGGTTAATTCAAACCTGTGTTTCAGGCCATCACTTTACATTTAAATTAATTTGGAACACTAAAATTTAAAGATAAACTGATATAAGATAATCTAATAACGAATATGAGAAAAAGCTTAATGGTAATTTAATATCTAAAAACTAAATCTATGTAAAAATACAAAAGTAAATACTTACGAGTGAATAAATTATCATCATGACAAAATTTCTAGAAGTTTTTCTGTGTCTGTGTAATTGAGTATCGCTAAATGTTCTGATAACATTTTACTACATTTTTTATATATTTCACTATAGAAGTTTAGTAACTTGTTGAGCCTATTGTACAAAAAAGGTCCTAAAAACACATAAAATCGATTAGCATACGCATGTCTAGTTTGAGGCTTTATGCAAACCATGTCTTTCCTTCTCTTGTCGGAAGGTACTGGGTCAAAAGGAAGTGCATTGTGCTGGAGTAGTACTATGCTTAGTATAAATAATTGCCGTACTGTTAGTACATTACATGCTATGTAGAGCTGGTGCGTAGGAAATCTAAAAGGGCGAAAGGTAGCAACCTTTAGAATTGCTCTTTGAGCACGCTCTAGAGGGAGTAAAATCGTTTTTGCAGCACCACCCCAAGAAGTAATGCAATAGGTAAGAACGGATTGACACAAAGCTAAATAAACCTGTTTAATTAATTTATAGTCTGCTATGTTCCGTAAATTCTTAAAGACATATATTAATTTGCGCACTCTAGTACAAAGTAAATCGATATGTTTACGGAAATTTAGATTGGAGTCAATAGTGACACCCAGATATTTTAAATGGTCAGCTTTTGCTAAAGTGGGGCAGGAACATGCAGTGTCAGCATACGTGCTACAATTATGTGCGAAAATGTTTAGATTAGTAAGCGGTAAGTTAGTACTTCTCATTGTAAATAAAATGTATTTTGTTTTATCTGTATTTAACGTTAGTAGATTATTATGAAGCCAATTAGACACAATGTAAAAACCATTCTGAGCATGTTCGTAGACCTCAACTCTTGATTTAGCTGAGAACAATAGAGCGGTGTCATCTGCATAAGACATTATAACACCATTTTGGAGTGACAGGCGGCACAGTTCATTAATATAGACTAAAAATAACGTAGGGCCCAAAATGCTGCCTTGAGGAATACCAAAACAACTATTTTTAAGTTCAGAACTTGTATACTGATCAATTTTTACACATTGCTGACGATCGGTAAGATAATCAGAAAATAGTTGAAGTTGTGCTCCTCTTATCCCAAGTGTTTCAAGCTTGTGCAAAAGTAAAGTACATGAAATAGTGTCGAAGGCCTTGGCAAGGTCTATAAAGATCCCAATTGTGTGCATACCATTATCTAGATCGGTAGTTACATGATTAATCAATTTGTGTACTGCTTGGCTAGTTGATCTTTTGGGCCTAAAACCAAATTGATTATCTGAAAGTAGTTTGTTATCTTCCAGATATTTTATCAATCTACTGTTAATGATTTTTTCTAAAATTTTTGAAAGGCCTGTTAATACTGAAATGGGTCTGTAGTTATTCACACAGTTTTTGTCTCCAGACTTGAATATAGGTGTGACCACAGCTTTTTTGAGCAATTTAGGGAATATACCTTTAGACAAACATAGCTGAAAAATATGTGTTAGCGGAGGGGCGAGTAGGTATTTAAATCTTTTAAGTATATTATTAGGTATGTGATCCCATCCAGTAGCACAAACATCCTTTAACCCGTTTATTATTCTTTCTACTTCGTAAACGTCGGTATCTAATAAAACAAATGAATTTTGTGTAGAGGAAGTCGTAGTCGGAGTTTGACGGGAAAAATTACTAGAATTTAAAGATTTTTCAGCCAAGTTTTTACCAATGTTAGCAAAAAAGTTGTTTACTTTATTCATTGCTTCAGATGGGTTTGTCTCTGTTGATAGTAAATCAAACGGAGGTTCGTGAGTTTTCGATCTAAATGTATTGGTTTTTATAAATTTCCACAGAAGTTTACTATTTGTCCCTGCCTTCTGTAATTCATTTTTATCATACAGATTTTTTAGTTTTTTCAAAAGATTATTACAGAAGTTTCGATACCTTTTATATGTAACAGAGAGTATTGCGTTATCAGGTGCGAGCTTCAATTTTAGGTGAAGCTTGTCTCTATGTCTTATACAACGAACGAGACCGGGTGTAATCCAGGGTTTTATACAACTATACTTTCGCGGCATTGTTTTAGTGAATGTGTTTTTCCTTATTGCATATTGTAGCGAATCTATGAAATACTTTAAGGTAATATTTGCGTCGTTTGAATTATAAACTGGGTCAAAATTAATACCGCGTAAGTCATTTTCCAGGTTTGTCATATTGACTTTTGTGTAACTACGCATGCAGTTTTTTCTAGGTGAAGATATTTGTAAAGTTAGTAAAACGGCTTGATGATCGGTAAGCGAAGAATTAGTAACCAATGTTTTGGATGGATTTTTTGATTTTAGGATGATGTGGTCTAAGCATGAGCCACTCTGATGCGTGGGGTGATAGTGAGCTGGTAAAAGTCCATAAAATGAGCAAATATTCAGATAATTATGCACATGGGTTTCGGTTTTCCCGGAAGCAATGTTAATGTTAATATCGCCCAAAATTATTATGTTTTTAAACGATGATATGTTTTTTAAGTTTATGTCAAGGGAGTCCAAAAATCTATCCATATTTTGAGAAGGAGGCCTATAAATAGCCATGACTATAGTATCAGGAATAATTTTGATAAATAAGCAATTACTATCTTCGGATACAGGTTCTTCTTTGATTGTTCGTAAATTATTTTTGATATAAACTACTAACCCATCGTTTTGGTTTATGTTTCTGTCAGTTTTATAAGAATAATAACCGTCAAGAGATGGTAAATTGACTGTCTGTTTTGACAACCAACATTCTGTTAGGACGATAATATCACAGCTTATATCAAGATTCTGTAATAACACTTCAAATCCGTTCATGTTACGATTTATGCTGCGAATATTCTGTGTGAGCAGGGTTAACGTTTTTCCACCAGAAGGAAGAAGGTGCTTACAGTCCTCAACATTACACATTTTAGATTCCGACACAGAAAAATTATCTAGATCACAATTAAGCTGATTTGTCATGATAGTTACAAACTAAGTTGAAATATAAATAGAGGATAAGCTTCCTGTTTATGTGCTAACTAAATAAAGTATTCGGTGGCGCTCTTAGGCGCCGTCATAGTCTATTGAGTTGATGTAGTTGATCTCTGCATATTTGCGCGCCGGGCAACTTACATCACCAGTTGGATGGTCACATTTCCTCTTGAAGCGCTTGCACGTCGCACATTGAGCGGTAGAAGATTTGCTGCTACATTCCTTGAATGAGTGTCCAGTCTCTCCACAGTGGTTGCAAGTAGGACTAGTTTCCCGGCAAAACTTGGCTGCATGTCCGAACTGCTGGCAATTAAAGCACCTGGTGACTATCGTGAAATCTCTCACAGGGCACGATGTCCAATTGATAAAAATTCGGCTTTGGTTTATAATAATTTTTCGTATGCTAGCAGGTAGTTCCAGGATGTAGTTACAGGTAGGAAGGTCTTTCTTACCCGATTTATGGCTCAATTTGATACTCTCAAGGAAGGATTCACGAGTTATATTCGGCAACTTATCTGAAAGGTTCTGCTCGTAAATACATTCAAATACCTCCTTCTCTGTAAGGGATACGGGAACACCAATGACAGCGACCCTAGGGCGGCGTTTAGAAGGTTCTTCTATTGTAAGGCCCGATGATACCAGTTTTTCCGAATTCCTTAGCTTGTCAATATCGCCTTTGTTTTCGGTGCTAATCAAAACGCCCCCATTTTTTACTTTTCTCAGGCCACGGACATGAAGCTTAAGTTGTTCGGGGGAGATTAACTTTTGGACAAGCGACTTGGTGTCGTCACTCGTTTGGGTCTTATCGCTAGGATAGATGGCGACTGATCTCAAATTTGCAGGTCGGACGAAGTTATCAGAACCTTTCTTCACCATGCTAGCAAATGAAGTATTTTCTGAGGGATTCAGCTTTGCTTCTACGACCTCTTTGAACTGCTGGAGAGAGTTCACAACGTTCTGGTGAACCTGTAGGTGCTGGATTGTGGTATGGGCCTGCATTGTTTTCTGCTTCAACGATTGGTATAAGACGGCCATCTGAGATGTCCCACTTGAGACCTTCCGGCAAAGATTGGAGACACGAAGCTTCTGTTCTGAGTTCATTTTCCCATCACCGACAATAGTGCAGACTTCGTTTAGTATTGTATCAATAGATCCTAACCATTTCTGGATCTCAGGCGTACTGATGACTTCACAGGGCAATTCATTCTCTTCGGGTACTGGTGGGTTTGGGTCACTCGGGGGTAATGGTTCAGTAGGCGTCGGTGGAGGACTTCGCCGTAGTAATTGGCTACGACCAAATGGGCTCGATCCTAGTTGAGACATAGTACTAAACACTATATTTATTGTTTATAAAAATTATTTAGTTCATTTTGCAACTTCGGTAAAAACACTCTTACAAGTCGGTAAAAACCTACAAGTCACACGCGACACACTTTACTTTTATACTGACGGCGCAAATAATTATATTTATTTGTCGTAATTATTTATTTCATTATACTTAATAAATACAAAAAACACGTCCGCTTATTCTCACGTCTCGTAAAGCAACTCATATATTAATGAAATAATTATATATTAATGATACGGATTTTTTTTATAAATAAATATTTAACAAAAATAATAATTAAATAAGTTAGCAATTATAATAAATTAAACAATATAGCAATAATAATTATTCGAAGATAAACAGCTTATATAAATTAATAAACAGAATTATAATAGATATGTACATACATAGGTATATAGAAATAATCTAAAATATTTAAGTAAGTACACTTTTACAGATAAAACAATACATAAACAATAGATAAACGAAAAGATAGATCATATTTGCGATCTCCTGACTTTGAATAAATGTAAGTTAAAACTTGCATGATCTCCTTAAACAGGGCTTCCTCTCTCCTACCCTTTTGCTGTGCCCTACAGGGTCCATAATGATCTAAATATATAGTTACCACCTAAGTACACATTATGGTAAAGCAATAAAGATATTGAGTATTGAGTATTGAGTCGAAGTCGGAGTCGAAGTCGAAGTCGAAGTTGGAGTCGAAGTCGGAGTCGAAGTCGAAGATGAAGTCGAGCGACTGTATTAGTCGACACGAGTCAAGAGACTTATACCTATACAAAGTTGATACGACAGAGGGGCTTTCCTTTAAACTGCCTATACTAAGTACCATTTTCAAGCTCTGTACCAAAAATCAATTAAATAGGAGCAGTAGTTTAGTCGCAAATGATTTTTTAAGTTTTTGCCCCGTTTAAACACGATGTATCTTTCCTAACAGCTGATTATGTCTATTTTATTTTTATTTTATTAATTTTAGGAAAACTTACAGCTAATACATTTTAATATCAAGTACAATGTGTAACCGATGGCCAATTACAAGCTTCCACTAACGATTAGTGTGAGTAACATTAACAAATACGCGTAAACAGCGACGTAAGAGAGATACGCAAATGAATTATCTCATGCTCACAAAATAAATAAAAAATACAGTAATATTAAGAGAAAAAAAAAAAAAAAATGGCTATACATCGAAAAAACAATTCTTCGTTCAACGTTCAAACTTTTCTTTACTTCCTTAACGCTACTAGTAAAAAAATCTAAATCATTCTCGACATCCTGACACACCATGTAAAAAGTACGACAAGCTCTTATCACGTACGAGTTCTGTCTGTAGATAGCTCTGACTTGAGGCACATGGAGAAGACGTGGTCTCCGAAGAAATGCACTCTTGTCCACCAACTCAGAAACGTCAGTAGATCCGTTCATAACGCTAAATAAGAAAGCAAGATCTGCAATTTTCCTTCGCTCGTGTAGAGGCAGAATATGATTTTTTTTACACCGACTTATATAATTCGGGAGATAGGTGTTAGAGCGATATTGAGTGTACCTCAAAAATCGCCTTTGTATACCTTCAATCCGATTAATGTATACATTATAATTTGGATTCCAAACCTGAGAAGCATATTCAAGGTGGCTACGGACAAACGCACAATACAGAATTTTCATTGTTTTGACATTCCTAAAATCAGAAGAGACCCTAAAAATAAAACCCAAGGCTTTAGAAGCCCGGTTAACTATGTTATTAATATGTGCATCAAACAGAAGCTTAGAGTCAAAAGTAACTCCAAGATCCCTAATGACGCTAACTCTGGCAACCAAGGCATTGGAAAGTCTACAATCAAATTTAACAGGGTTTGGCTTACGCGTAAATGTGCATACATAGCATTTGGATACATTTAAATTCAACCTATTTCTAGCGCAGTATTCGTGGAACCTGTCCAGATCATCCTGTAATAAGCGTGCGTCCTCAACAGTTGACACTTGACCCAAAATCTTCATATCATCCGCATACAATAATACTTTAGAGTTAAAGAAACAAGAGGCAACGTCATTTATAAAAATATTAAATAAGAGAGGTCTCAACAAGGATCCATGGGGAACTCCCGACGGAATGTACATCGCTGTCGACGTATACCCATTGAGAACCACCGTCTGGCACCTATTCTCAATGTATGACGAGAACCATCTAAACAAATTACCCCTCAATCAATTCTATCAAAACACTTGCAGTAGTCAGTGTCGACTTGAGACAGTCTGGACATGTTTTCAGTAAGATAGTAACTACAAACCACGAGATTGGATGTGGTCGAGCGACCTTTTAGAAACCCATGTTGATGTTCACAGAAACTTAATTTAAGTGAAGAAGAAAGTTGTCTGTGCACTATTTTTTCCATAATTTTGGCAAACACACAAAGTTTGGATATTGGTCTATAGTTGCCTATATTGGCTTTAGCTCCTTTTTTATGAATCGGCGTTATAAACGCCGACTTCCAGATGACAGGCACTACCCCTAATTCAAATGATCGCTTAAATAATATTGTTAACGGAAGGGATAAGCACCTGGCACATTTGGATATAAAAATTGGCGAAATGTTATCGGGGCCCGCGGTTTTGTTAAGGTCCACCTGTTTAAGCAACCGAAACACTTCTTCCTCCCGTACATCAATAGAGCCTATGTCTGATACGCAATCGGCAGTCAGAGTACCAGGTTCATCCATTACCACAGAGTACAGATCGTCGTCACTTCGTTCTTGGAAATTAGAAAAGAAATAGTTACCGAACATATCACAGATTTCCTCCCCAACGCTAGATGAAATTTGACCATAGTTAAAAACAGACGGGTAACAGTTGGTTTGTTGTTTAGATTTTACATATTTCTAGAAAGCCCTTGGATTTATAGAAATGGCTAATTCTATATCTGAAATATAATTGTCGAACATTTCCTTCTCCAGATCTTTAGCCCGCTGACGTAAAGTTACAAAAGAATGATGATCAGATAGATTTCCATACTTTTTAAATTTTGAGTGAAATTTCGCCTTTTCCCTAACTATTTTGATAAGAGGGCTTTTATACCAAGGAGGATACTTACCCCGAGGTACAATCATTTTGGTAGGTATATACTTATTGTGAAGCAAGTTAATAGTGTCATAAAAGAAACTGATAGCTTCTTCAACAGTCCTACAGTTTAGGTCTAATGACCAGTCTCTAGCCACCATTTCTTCAATTATAGCGTCATAATTCGCAAGAGCATACAAGAACTTGACTCTTGGCCGAGAATGCAGCTGATGCAGTTGAACGAAGTCAGCAGTGATACAGAGTGCCTTATGGTGTGAGTCCTCCTCCACCAAAGGATCCAGGCAGCAAGTGACATTAACATCGTTATTCGATAATACGAGGTTAAGAATCCTATCATTTACATTGCGATGGGAATTGTACTGTAACAAATTGCAAGCGGTAAGAGTATCACAAAAGGAGGTCTGGACAGGTCCGTGCAAATTACTGGGGCATAGATAATTACTATCATTCGCCGCGTGCCAGTCTATATTCGGCTGATTAAGATCACCAAGAATCAAGAACTTATCCGCTGGATTTTTTTAAACAATGTCAGCTAAATTATTAGCGAAGTTGTGTAGTTGTACCATTAAAGAGTTGCCAGATTGCTGATTACATATATAAACCACACAAACATGCATTTTATAGGTTACCTTAGGTTTTGATTGGTGTAAAGTTAAGGTGACCCACAGATCCTCTGCGGACGAGCACCATTCGTTGCGGACGTCAGCAACAAGTTCTCGTCGTATGGCTATTAAGACCCCAACGCCCATAGTTTGGTTAGTGAGCGAGTAATTTCGATCACGTCTCCATACAAAATATCTGTCATCAAACAGTTCACTATCGGATATACCATCTATAAGCCATGTCTCTGTAAGACAAACAACATCAAACAAATTATTACAAACATTCCTATAGAAAACAGATGTTTTTGTCCGTAGCCCACAAACGTTTTGATAAAATAAGCTAATAGGTGCCATTAAAAGTCAAATGTAATACTAGAATAATAATCGTAGATATAAGGCACGTCATGTTATATCCCAAGTAAAAACTATAGTAAATAAAAGTCGGCGTAAATAACAAGTGCGGTTGGTGTAGGCAAAATAAGACGGTAGTTGTATTAAATAAAACAGATTTGTCAAAACATGCGCAACGACTTGTGTTCATGGTCAAGAAATAGTTGGCTTTGTAAGTGTAGTAAATATAAAAAAACATTATCCAAGTCCAAGCAGATCCCGCTCTCATTAGCAGATACGTAAAGTTTAAAATAGCAAAAACCAAGGCTTAATGAGTCACATGAATAGGCGACACCGAGCGATAAGAGAACAACAGGCAGGCGGGAATGGAATGCGAGCAAAAAACGATTATCATCGTTTCTCAATCTTATAAATAACGACTCATAAATGTTGAATAGTGTGTCAGCAGATCGACTAGCGATATTGCCTAAAAAAACTTTTTCAAGTCTTGTTCAGTCCGTATGTGATGCTTCGGTGACGGATGATTTTTACGAATAAAGATTTTGCAGCCTGTTACCCAAACATACTCATATCCTTTTTCCTTTGCCAAAATCTTGGTTTTGTTTAGTAAGGCTTTGTTATCCAGCGTCAGGTGGTCGTTGACGTATATATTATGGTCACCCTGGAGTCCCAAGTTGACGGGGCTCAAGATCTTACGTTTTCTAGCTGCAGCGACAAAATTAATCTTTTAAATAATTGTTTTTTTGTGGCTATCATTTCGCATGGGAATCCTTGCTATGTAATTTATCCGTTCCTTAGGGATAGGACAATTGATTTTGTCCCCTATTTTAGCAATGACATCAAACAAGTTCTCAGAGTTCGATTCAGGTACACCCTTGATCTCAATGTTATTCATCCTGGACCTCTGCTCATTGTCACGACACTGAAATTCAAGACTCCTACAGCGCTCCTGCAAGGTGGTGATGTCGTCTTTGGTCTTCTTTAAACTATCCATTTCCTGTTCCGATCCCGAAACTTTACTTGCCAAATCTTTTACTGAGCTGTGTACATATTCTAGAGACTCCTTCATTCCAGCAATGGAGCTAGTGACATCAGAGAATTCCCCTCTCATGGATTTCAGTTCCGCCAACTCCTTGTTTATAAGCTTTAAGTCTTCCATCAACGCCGGTAGTGACTCCATCTGCACCGTCAGTCTCCTCAGCTCGGATAGCACACTCTCCATATCAGTCGCCGTGGTGGTTGCGGACCCGACCCGAGGACTCATAGCCAGAGCTTTGCAGGAATTGCACCTCCATGTTAATTTACGATCACCGAGCTTTCTCCAACCGGGTTCAGTGATACCAGCGCACGGAAAATCAAACTGACCATGACAGGCAGTACATTGGACTCCGTCATTGACTTGACTGTCGCACCTCTTGCACTTGAACATTATATTATAATTATTAAAAAGTAATTCCGAGAATAATTTATAAAAAAAAACCTTGAGAGCTTTGTCGATACGAATGCGTCGAGCTTATGCGTGCGCACAGTTCGCTGTCTACCGTCAACTGACTGTACGCATAGGTCATGCACCTTAAAAAGATAAATCTGAGTATAACCTATGCGTTGTTGCCGCTGTGACGCAAGTCACAAGTACAACCAAATATTCTCGCTAAAAAGATGACAATGCAAACAAGGAAGCAATAAATACACACACACTTGCATTTTCATTACGAGAGTGACAATCATTGCAAAACATCCCGCGCGTAAAAGAAATAGAAATAGGGTGTTGCTATTGCATCCTAGCGACGAGAGGCAGGGGTTGCGATCGGTAAGTGGGGCTTCTAAAAACTGGTTTTTTCAGTGCGCCGACGCTATTCTTTCGGAACGTACTTATGTTACGTAACACGGAAGCACCTGCGCCGCTTCCGTTTTGTCGAACTCGCGCGCTGACAATTGGGATTTTGTTTTGTTATTGTGATAGGACACTAAACAAGTTTAAGACAGTATTTATTTTTTTATTGTGATAGGACACGTAACTTGGGATTATTATTATTTAGTGTTTTTTTTTGTGATCGACTGCTTTTATTGTGATACGACACGTAATTAAACTTTGGTTTTGTGTGTGTGTGTGTGTGTAATTAAAGTGTTCAACAATGCCTCGTGTAACTTACACGGCGTCAGAATACACTGACATGATTTTTAATTAGAAAAATAAATAACAATATTCTCCGTTGGTATAATTTGTGCATTCATGTGAATGAGAACACATCAAGTATCACACAAGAACACATCGAGAATTTAATATTTTAGTGTTTTTGTTGTGATTGTTGTTGTGCGCGTACTTCAAAACTATACCTAACATAAAAGCCGCGAGCGAAGGCGTAAGCCGTAAGCCGCCGCCCGCGCCACCACCCGCGCCACCGCCCGCGCCACCGCCGGCCGCCCGCGCCACCGCCGGCCGCCCGCTTTGAAATGAGATAAAACACGCCGCGCGGCGTTGCCACTGTTACCTAGGTATCTTCTAAGGTCAGTTAAATTTATTTACAAAGGCTGGTTGCGTTTTACTCTGATTCATAAGCTATTTAGTTTGTTTGAAAAAAAAAAACTCATTTTTGGTGCTTTTTATTTTTATACACCTCTTTCTTCTTGACACCTCTCAAGTTTTTTGCACAATAAATGAACTAACAACGGATCCCACGTATTCGTATCAACGCCGAGATTGTGAATCGCGTTAATACATTCGGTTGAGGTATCATACAACCTTTTGATTTCAAATGATGATTGCTTCTGAATGTTGGGTTGATTGAGGAACATTTCGATTTGGTTCGTGAAAAGAACTTGAGAATTGTTGTACCAACGTATTTAAATCTCCGAGTATCATAGTTCTCGGATGAAATGTATTGATGATAGATGAGACGTTCTGCTTCAACCTTAAGTTTTCCCTTAAGGTGATGCATCTTCTGAGCTTTAGTGATAGAGTTATTGTTATGAATTAACTCCGTGACTTATATAATTCAGGAGATAGGTATTTGAGCGATATTGAGTGTATATCGCCTTTGTATACCTTCAAGCCGATTAATGTATACATTATAATTTGGTTGCCAAACCTGAGAAGCATATTCAAGGTGGCTACGGACAAACCCATAAAGCAGCCAAGCTTAAGTGGGACTGGGCCGGACACGTCTGCCGCATGTCGAATGAGTCATGGGCCAAAACTACCACGATGTGGGTCCCAAAAAACGTCTGTCGACATCGAGGTAGACCCAGGAGAAGATGGTGAGACGAGCTTGACGCCTACAAACAAGATTGGTCCACACTAGCTCAAGACAGATAAGAGTGGAAAGAAGAAAGGGAGGCCTTTGCCCTGCAGTGGGACAACACAGGCTAAAAATAATAATACGGACAAACGCACAATATAGAATTTTCATTGTTTTGACATTCTTAAAATCTGAAGAGACTCTAAAAATAAAACCCAAGGCCGGTTAGAAGCCCGGTTAACTATGTCATGAATATGTGCATCAAACAGAAGCTTAGAGTCAAAAGTAACTCTAAGATCCCTGATGACGCTAACTCTGGCCACCAAGGCATTGGAAAGTCTATAAACAAATTTAACAGGGTATGGCTTACGCGTAAATGTGCATACATAGCATTTGGATACATTTAAATTAAACTTATTTCTAGCGCAGTATTCGTGGAACCTGTCCAGATCATCCTGTAATAAGCATACGTCCTCAACAGTTGACACTTGACCCAAAATCTTCATATCATCCGCATACAATAAGACTTTAGGGTTAAAGAAAAAAGAGGCAACGTCATTTATAAAAATATTAAATAAGACAGGTCCCAACAACAACAACAACAACAGATACTATCAAATTATAATAATTTGACGTAAATATTTGAATGCTTAATGGCAAAATATGGCTGATCTTTGTATTTTACTAACACCTATTGATGTATCATCTACCCATATTTGCAAAAATAAAATTATTCTATTCTATTCTATTCTAACAAGTATCCTTGGGGAACTCCCGACGGAATGTACATCGCTATCGACGTATACCCGTTGAGAACCACCGTCTGGCACCTATTCTCCACGTATGACGAGAACCATCTAAAGAAATTACCCCTCACACCAACCAATAAGAGTTTACGCATAAGAAGCGCATGATCAATTCTATAATAGTCATATGTAATATAATTAAAAATTTAATAATATATTTTTACATATCATTTGCAATAATAGGTACAAATGCTGTGTGTGCAGAATGCACGGCGCGTAAGTCGGTAGACTAATGTACGGTTCCGTACAGTATTACAAACTAAGCAATGGCAGGTTAAATAATTGTTTGTAGTCGCCTGTGCAGATTGGTCTCTCGGCGTGTGGTAGGCTTAAAAGAGTGTTATACAAGACAGTGTTGTAAAAATAATGCCAGTAAGGCAAGGGTATTGATTAGAAATATTTATTAATTTTATTTATTTATTTATTTAGAAATATGATATTTTGTTACACGGTGTAGCATGTGAGGCGGCGCACGGCCGGTGTCAGCGGGTGTGATGCGCGGGGGCGCGGTGCGGGTGCTGCGCGTGGCAGCGGCGCTACTTGTGTGGATGGCGCGGCCGGTGGCGGCGCCCGCGCGGCCGTGCGCACGCGCCGCGCTTTGCGTGTGCCGGCGCGACCAGCAGGCCTGCAGCGACGTGCCCTTTTACCGGTTTCCCGACACCGCGCCGGGCGTGGCGCACGTGTCAGTGGCAGGCGCGCGGCTGGGCGCTCTGGGCGAGTCAGCGCTGGACGGGCGTGCGCTACGCACGCTGGTGCTGGTGGCGTCGCGCCTGCACCACATCGAGCCGCAGGCGCTGCAGTACGTACTCACTCACCCTCCGTGCTATCTGGTACTTGCAGCTACTTGCAATGAACGCGCCGTCTCTTTGCAGGTCCATGGTATCGACGCTGGCGTCCTTAGATCTAGGATTTAACGAGTTCACTGAAGTACCTTTGGAATCTCTCCGCGACCTGAAGGTATTGAATTGGCTGAATTTGCAAAAGTAAGTGAGAAACAAATAATAATTTGGATCGTTGCTTCATTATTTCAATATCATAATTTATTGGTACTGTTTCAGCAACTACATCAGTGACTTGGAGCCGCACATGGACTGGGGCTCCCTGGCGGACTCACTCAGCAGCCTGTCCCTCAGTAACAACCACCTGTGTGCCATGGGCGCGGGCGCGCTGTCCTCGCTGCGGATGCTGGCACAGCTCGATCTGAACGGGAACCGACTGCACGTGGTGGCGGGGGGCTCACTGCCACCGGCGTTGGCACTTCTGCGCTTATCCGACAACCTGATGCAGCAGCTGCCGTGCGCGGCTCTGGCGCACTTGCCACGCCTGCGCCACCTGCACCTCAGAAACAATATGCTGCACCCGACACATAACCGCACCTGCCGCAGTGAACACTCTAAAATCGATTCCTTGGACCTCAGCCATAACGAGCTGGACGACTTGTTCGAGCTGGAGTTTCAGCAAAGGTTGCAGCTAAAGCAGCTCATGCTAGATTTTAATGAGTTTACTTCAGTGCCGTCTTTCGTGCTGAACAGTGCGCGACTCGAAAAGTTGTCGATAGCGTACAACAGAGTGAGCCACGTGTCGGACGCAACGGTGCACGCACTCAGACGAGACCTGGAGCGGCTGGACCTCGACCACAATGAGCTGGCGGCGTTACCGGCAAGCGTGGCGCTGCTGGCGAAGCTGCGGCATTTGTCACTTGCGTACAACCGCCTGCAGGAGCTGGACGACCTGCCGCCGAACTTGCACTCGCTGTCCCTCGCCGGTAACTTCCTCACGGCACTGCCCACAGGGCTGCGCGGACTGGCGCCGGCAACGCTTGCCTACCTGGACTTGGGTTACAACCAAATTGCGTGGGTGAGCGCCGAATCCTTCGGAGCGTGGTCGGAGGCACTGGCCACGCTTAACCTGAAGGGCAACCGCCTGGCCCAGCTTGCGGGCGACGCGTTTCCCGTGACGTTGCCGCTGCGCGAACTGGTGCTGAGCTTTAACGAGCTTTACCACGTGCACGCCACCACCTTCGCCAACTTGTCGGCGCTGCAGGTGCTGGAACTCTCGTCCACGCTGTTCAGTGGAGAGTTTCCGCTCGCCACGCCGAGCCACTCGCTCTCCTGGCTCAGTTTAGATAACAATAACATTCATTACTTTTCCAGTGAAAATATTCAAAATTTTCCGTCGCTGGAATATCTCAATTTAGACTTTAATAAAATAATTGAATTTCCAAGTGAAGTGTCCGGAACGAACTGTTCGTGTAAAATCAAAGAACTGAGACTGTCGTACAATTACATAAGTAAGATAAATAGTGAATTTCTCGTTCATTTAAAAGAGTTGCAAAGCGTCGATCTATCATACAATCGCCTGCACAATGTTAGCGAACACAGTTTTGCAAATTTAAAAAAATTGGTTTATCTAAACTTGGCGGGGAACGCGGTCGAGTTTGTCGCGGAGCGAGCATTCATTCGCCTGCCCAAGTTACAAGTGATAGACTTGCGAGACAACCGCCTAGTGGAGTTCTCTGCGGAACATTTCGAAAACGTATCGAGTGAGGAAACGAATTTGTCAGTGAACGTCAGTTATAATAGAATATCGTCACTCGTAGGCGGTGGCCCGTCGGTCCTGATAAATTTTCTGGACCTGTCACATAATTTACTGGAAACCTTATCAAAAGCTTTTTTCGATTCTCTGGGACCGTCACTTCGCCAAATCGTTCTGTCACATAACCATCTGACGCACATTGATAACTTTGCTTTTGGTGCACTGCCACAACTTGAGACATTAATTTTGCATCATAATAACATTAGTGCGATAAAGCGAAGAGCATTCGGCGAGGTATCGGCGCTGCAGATCCTCGACCTGTCACACAACCGGCTGGCGCAGCTGTCGGTGGAGCAGTTCAGCAATATGCGGCGGCTGCGGCACCTGCGCCTGGCCGCCAACGAGCTGCGCGCGCTTCCACGTGACGCCTTCAAGAACACGGTGCTGGAGCACCTGGATCTCGGCGCTAACCAGCTCGCCCTGTTCCCGAGCAGCGCGCTGGCGCAGGTGGGTTTCACGCTGCGGCGCCTGGAACTAGCGCAAAACCGCCTCGAGTATCTGGACGCCGCCATGTTCCACGCCATTGCCTTTCTGCACGAGCTCAATCTGGCGCATAACGCGCTCACCGTCCTGTCCGACAACACGTTTGCTGGCCTGGCGCAGCTGCGGCGCCTCGACCTATCGTACAACTTCATCAAGTCCAACTTCAAGGAGTTGTTCCAAAACCTGCCGCGCCTGCGCCGCCTGGCGCTGGCTGGTGCAGGTCTGAAGGTGGTGCCGCCCTTGCCACTCGTCAACCTGACTGAACTGGATCTAAGTGGCAATCTCATCGCGTCATACCGCGAGTCCGACGTGCGACGGCTGACCAACCTGCGCGTGCTAGACGTGGCGCGCAACAGGTTCACATCGCTGCAGCCGGCGATGTGGTCCGCTACCCCGCGCCTCAACTCACTCGATGTCTCGCACAACCCTATCGTCCGCGTCGCACATGGTTCTTTCGAGGGCTTGAGTCGTCTGCTCCATCTGCGCATGTACCACCTCCGCCATATGGAAGCCATAGAGCCGCGTGCATTTCGACCACTTGTATCTCTACGTTCACTCGGTCTCGAGTCACTTGCGTTTAATGGTCGAGTGGAAGTGTCACTGACTGAAATAGTGGCGTGCACTCCCGGCCTGGAGACACTCGAGGTGTATGTGCGGGAGAGCGTGCTGGACTCCCAGCTGAGCGGGCTGCGCGCACCCAAACTGCGCGAGCTGTCCGTGCGCGGCGCTGCGCTGCGGCGCATATCTTCCGTGGCGTTCTCCGGGCTGGGCCGACAGCGCGCGCTGGCGTTGCGCGTGTCGGGAACGGGCGTGCGCGCGCTGCCCGCCGGTCTGCTGCGGCCAATGGCGCGCGTGCCGCACCTCACACTCGACCTCTCCGACAACGAGCTCGTCAGCTTCGCTCCCACCACGCTCTACCCCAACCACACTGGGTGGAATCGTCTCGCAACTAAGCTGCTCTCTGGTAAGTACTGCTCGTAGAAGGCTTTGCGTATATTTTGTAGTGTGAATTATTTACTGTAGGTTTGTGTTTTCGGCAGGCGGGCTGGTGGTTTCGGGCAACCCGCTGCGCTGCGGCTGCTCGGTGTCGTGGGTGGGCGCGTGGCTGCGGCGCTGGACAGCGGAGGTTGGCGGGTGGTCGGCGGCGGCGCGCGACACTGCGCGGCGCAGCGCGTGCCGCGGGGAGGGTGGCGGCGTGGCACTGCTGGCACTGGAGGCGGACGAGGCGGCGTGCCACGCCAGCGCGCTGTCGTCGCGCGCTCGCTTACTGGCGGCGCCTGCGTGCACCGCCGCCGCACTGTGGTTCGTGCTGCTGCACGCGCTCAGTTAGTGCGCGGTCGTGCACGTGGCGGTGTGTAACAGTGATTGTGATATATGTATGTGATCATATCGACATGGTGATGTATAGGGAACGTGATGGATAGTGCTGCCACATCCACATATACAAAGATATTATCTCAACTTCTAATTACATAATTCCCTTTTGTCCAGGCACTTTCGTAACCTACCAGTGTCCATGACCTAAACATGTCCTAAATCGTGTAAACTTCCCAATGCGTGCGTATTAAAAACGTATAAAATAAAACGAGTGAACAAGGTTGCACTTTGTAAATACTCGCCGGAAATTCTTGCCTTACGTGGACAAACATATTATACATAATATGAATAAAATACGTTTGTATAAGTACACGAATGATTTTGTATCTAAATTAGAAAGAACTACGAAAGTTTTGTTAAGTACAGTACTGTTTACAATTTCTGATAAAGTATTTTGTAGAGTACGAGAGTGTTGTAAATAGTGTGAGGGTGAGTGTTGTGAGCGGGCGACCTCTGTGCGCTCTGTAGTGATCGAGTGTTACCTACATTTAGATCGAGTGGAGACATTTGTACATAGCGCGACATGATACTACCAATAGATATTAAATATTTTTATAAAAGCGCGGAGTTTTATTGTAGCACATGGCGTCGCGTACAGTGGGTACTGGCACACGCTCGTGTGTCCAGTGTCAGCAGAAACAGATACACGCGCGCCCCCTGGGCGCCACACATATTGTAGCACATGGCGTCTCGTACAGTGGGTACTAGCACACGCTCGTGTGTCCAGTGTCAGCAGAAACAGATACACGCGCGTCCCCTGGGCGCCACACATATTGTAGCACATGGCGTCTCGTACAGTGGGTACTAGCACACGCTCGTGTGTCCAGTGTCAGCAGAAACAGATACACGCGCGCCCCCTGGGCGCCACACATATTGTAGCACATGGCGTCTCGTACAGTGGGTACTAGCACACGCTCGTGTGTCCAGTGTCAGCAGAAACAGATACACGCGCGCCCCCTGGGCGCCACACATATTGTAGCACATGGCGTCTCGTACAGTGGGTACTAGCACACGCTCGTGTGTCCAGTGTCAGCAGAAACAGATACACGCGCGCCCCCTGGGCGCCACACATATTGTAGCACATGGCGTCTCGTACAGTGGGTACTAGCACACGCTCGTGTGTCCAGTGTCAGCAGAAACAGATACACGCGCGCCCCCTGGGCGCCACACATATTGTAGCACATGGCGTCTCGTACAGTGGGTACCAGCGGCGTGCCATGGCGTCAAAATTAGGGCAAGCCAACAGATTTTTCATATGTTGTTCATGGTACAACATTATTAGAAAACCTTTATAAAATGCGAAGAGTTCTAAATAAGTATTATCAAGCATTAGTATGTAATTTTCATAAGCGCCATCTATATGAATGAATGCGCGTAAACACACCGTTTAGCCGAATCTTTTTACCTTATTTCATATGCACTTGTCACATGCTAAAATTTTCAATCAAAATCCACTAGATGGCTCCCAACAAATGATCGATTTGTTGTTCTATTGCCGTACGCATAATTTTATGAGTTTAATTGAAAATGTTAACATGAGATAATACCAAAATAACTTTTTATAATTTATCATAATGACAATAGCCAACTCTTATCTTTATTTCAAAACACCTATGAAGAATCTCTTCGATACGAAAATTATTGTGTTTTGTGATCTCAATGAGAACTTATTGTTATTATAATAATAGGACATAGGGTTTGTTTTTCAGTGGTTTACCAAAACTACAAATGCCATACAAACAACACTAATTATGTGTTTTCATGGCACCAGCTACCTACCTAAAGTTGTCTAATAAACAATCGAATGCCTATTTCAATCTATTTTTCGACTGACAAAAATACTTGTTTTTATTTCCGAGAAACAAGTATCTACAGTAATTTGAGGTTGGTTACGGTAAAGTAAAGAGTTACTTATTGTCGAAAAACTCAAGTTACATACCTTTTCGAACACAGTTTCCGAATTCCCATTTTGATGATAAAATAGCACTATAATCACTAACAAAAGCGCGGAATGAAATCGCCACAATAACTATCGAGATTATATTTGTCTGTAAAACTCAAAGTATTTACCTTTCCGAGTAAGGATTGCACACTTTAGTCCTTCACAAGGAACAATTGCATGCGTTTCCGAATTCATTTCAATGATAAGAAACTTTTTAATCACTTCAAAACTAATCACAACACTTAAATTCACAGAAAATGAAAAAATATCAAAGCGAAAAAAAGTGCACCAGGTACCTAGCCGCTCAAAACAAATTTGAACAAATTTGCCACGTCATTACTCCTACTATTCATAATCAAACGCACGATTCGTTCCATTCATAAAAAAATCAGAAGCCGGGCTTAATATTTAGAACATTTTGCGAAATAGGTACATACTAATGGTATCTATCAAACTTAACTATTTCTATGCGAAAGAAGAGTGGTAAAAAAGCCTCATAAAAGCCAACACAAGTGCGAGCGAGAAAGAATAAAAATTATGTTTTCATTTACGATGCGATCTCGCGTCCTACTTATCGCTATAGTGTTAGAGCGAGATCGCAACTGCATCCGAGATAGTTGGCAACGGTGCGTGATGCAAAACGGCGCGGAATTTAAATATTATTCTTTGAGTACGTAAACCTGGCATCGTAGCTTATAAAGCGCGCGGCTGACACAGTGCAGCGCGGAGTTTAATGTTAGGTATTATTCTTATCAATTCTTGCGAGATGATTATTGACTTGGTTGCTTTTATAATTTTTTTTTTTTTGTTGGTGGGCTCACTTTTTAAGGCAAGCCGGGCTTTTCGGCTTCTATGGGGGGACCGCCACTGGTGGGTACTAGCACACGCTCGTGTGTCCAGTGTCAGCAGAAACAGATACACGCGCGCCCCCTGGGCGCCACACATATTGTAGCACATGGCGTCTCGTACACACGGCTACACATCAAGCTATACATTTCCAGTTTATGCTGATCTTGCATTGTATAGAATTTCCGTACAAATGTGAGGTCAGCTTATACTGGAAATGTATAGCTTGATGTGTAGCCGTGCGTACAGTGGTTAACTTCTTGGATTTGCATTGTATCGTAATAGAAAAAAAATTGTTTTACAATGCATTTGCTCGAAAAGAGCCTTTTCCAAGCAGTAAATTAGTGCGGAAAGTGTCACTTTTTTTAACTAGTGCTTTTTACTTTTCTGTTTATTTTTTATTTTTGTGGCCGTCGTCAGCCCGTTGCAGTTTTTATTATTTGATGATAAAAACAACATTCATGACTTTGACTTTCGACCTCGACTTCGACTTCGACTTCGACTTCGACTTGACTTTGACTTCGACTTCGACTTCATTGCATTGTAAAACATTTTAAATCAAATCAAATCTTTTTATTGTGGGCATAGGTTATACTGTCAAATGTGTAATGTGTCATGGTGTACGTAGTCAAACGCTTTGGTCATGTCCATAAACATTGCAGTCACCGGAATACGTTTGTCAATATTAGTATAAATTGGTTACAATGCATTTGCTCGAAAAGAGCCTTTTCCAAGCAGTAAATTATTGCGGAAAGTGTCTGTTTTTTTTTTCTCTCACAATGCATAGTAAAACGTTGTATGATACACGTGCGTAAGATGATTTCCGATGAGTGGCATTTTATTCACGAGCGAGCGTAGCGAGCGATTGTATAAGTTGACACGAGTCACCTACCTTCCGCACTGATAGCATAAATAACTATTGTGTAGGTATATTAGTTATATAATTATAATTATACTAGCTTTTGCCCGCGGCTTCGCCCGCGCGGATTTCGAAAAATATCCGACGGGAACGTAGGTACTACCTGGATTATAAAATAACCTATAGGTTAATCCAGGTTATAACCTATCTGTGTGCCAAATATCATCCAAATCCGTTCATCCGTTTTTGTGCAAACCGGAAACAATACAAACAAACAGACCAATATTCTAAAAACTATGTTTTTGGCATCAGACTCGAATATTCAATGTAAGGTTTGACTTCGTTACTATTTTATTTTACTTCGTCTGCGTAGAGTATAAATTCTTTTTTTATACTCTACGCAGACGATTTAGATAATTATGAATTATTATAACAATTACAATATAGAGCTTAAATCTTTGTTCATGGCTAATTGTCCTCCTATGTGTGATATTTGAGGAATACTGTCAAGAAATATCTACTGTAAAGGACCGGTATCTACATAAATCCTTTACAGTATTTAGAGATATACAATGTTTTTCACTAATTCGGAAGCGGGCACTAAAACAACCAGGCTAGTTGGAGAGCTAACACGTGAGTAAGCCACATAAAATTGGCGACGGAGAAACAGTCTTGCCGCAAATCAACTCCAGCAAATTTCAGAGTTTGTCCCTGTGACTTATTAATAGTCATCGCGAAACAAACCTTGATTGGGAACTGCAATCTTTTAAATTCAAACGGAAGGTCATTTGGTATCAATGGTATACGCGACACGAAGACTGTTTCTCCTCTGGCAGATCCAGTTAGTATTTTGGCCTCAATAAAATTGCATAGATGTTCCCTATATGTGTGGTCAATCTGTAGGATACAAATTATCACGCTATTTGCTATGAGGGATGAGCAGTATCGCATTCTGTTCGTATCCTTACTATCCTAATCTATATCTATATCGATTCTCGCGGAGAAGGGGTTAGGGGGGGGTTCGCCGGAGGAGGGGCCCGTGGCTAAATAATAACAGCCGCACAGGTCGATCGATCAGGTTAAGCTACACTTGCCGCACTTGGTCTGTAGATGGGTGACCATCTTTACATACGACCCGTCCGTGCCACGGAAAGCACGTTAAGCTGTTGATATATTTAATAAATAAAGCAAGTCAAAATTATTTGTAACGTTCATTTATTTGAGAGATTACCACAGACTACAGAGTTTATAATAGTGTTACTAGTGAAGTACGTTTAGTAATATTCTCAGGTAGTGATGTAACAATTGATAAAGAAGAAAGGTCTTAAATTTATAACTACAACACTCTTACCAAAATGGAGCCTTTCTTCATACAAGAATATGAAAATATATAGTTATCCAACTTACACGTAACTTGCACTCATCATTATGACGAACAAAGTTACTCTCTTACCCAAAGACAACTTTCTTACATTTGCAAACAAAAATACAAATTATGCTAACAGAAATATAAAGTAATATAATTATGTTACTTTTGTAACTCCTATCTTATCTCTAAGATACATAAATCTATCTTTAGGTAAAGCCTTTGTAAATAAGTCAGCATATTGCTCTTTTGTACAAACATATTTCAAATCAATTTCTTTCTCTATATACTTTTCTTTAATAAAGTTATACTTGACATCTATATGTTTGCAGCGTGTAGAAAGTAGTGCTCGGCGCTATGGTGACCAACACACACCTTTCTCGTATTGATAGGATATGGTATATATGGTAAAAGTTAAAGTCTCGTATTATAAAGGGAAATAGCTATATTGAATCACTAACACTTAGTTACAAGAACTGGTATATAAAGGTGAACTATATAATATAACTAACTTATTGGTAAAATGTATGGTAAAATGGTAATGGTTATGGTTTTGAGTCGTAGTGTCTCTAATGAGATCTGAACGCGAACTGGCCCACCTTTAGGTGAACGAGCGAATGTGCATATTTGCGTTCGATGCAATTATGCATTTTCGCTGAGTGTTCGATTAACTCGAACATATTCCCAAGAGCGAGAAGAAATGCGGGATGATAGCTAAAGCTACATGATATGGTGTGTACAAAAACATTAAACTACTTAACACATTTGTTTCTAGTAATCTTAACTGGTAGGTTTAAAAACATTGATTATGCATAGTAAACAAAAACTCTACTTAAATAAGTAAACTTATTAAAAACATTAACGACGATTTAAATTTACACTATTGAGTCTTCCACAGTAAAAGCAATATTTTGATTGCCAGTGTCAGAATTTTTGTCCCGTTTGATCGCACTATAGTTCACGCTAGGCCAGCGTTTGGCATAATTGTGTAAATGAAAAACGTCACTTTGGTTCTTAAGATCTCTGGCACTGAGCACTTCACTATATGATTCCTGTCTTCTGGTTGGTTTCGGTGTCAGCGGAGCCGCTGCTAACTCCTGTTGGCAGTGACTCTCGCTGCGGCGTCGAGGTCTCGGAGGTGGCGGGGTCACCGCGGCCTGCTGCCGGCGGGATCCCTCGCCACGATGCCCAGCGGCGGCCTTCTGACACAGGCGACATCGCCCGGTCCGCCACAACCAGATTGCTGCCGCGCATAGAGCGATCGACATCAACACGTAACAAATTACGTATTGGTGGATATCATGGGGTGATATATCGTCAATTTCTGAATCGCTTTTCTTCAGTTTTTCTATCGCCTCCCCCAGACTGGTCATGGATATGGTTATGTTTCCGTCATCAGTCTGTTTTTCGTCAGGGATTTTGATGTTAATCAAATGATTAATCTGATCAAATTCAGGCATGTAAATGGTTGGTGAAATATTCATTTGGTTGGATTGATGTTGTATTGAATATAATGAGAAGTCCTTTCCTTTGATAACGCACTCTTGACCTATGCCAATGACCCCGGCTTGGCTCAGCTGACGAACTGCTACATGATCGCCGCATATTATTTTTATTGTATAGGTGTCACAACAAAAGTAAAAGTGCTGAGAAGTCAGATGTAATTCAAGCCATACGTTAGCGCAGTTGGATTTTTCTACTTTACATTTATTGGTTGTCGAGTTCTTATCGCAAAAACTTTCGTCATTTTGCAGGTCTGTAATTGGTTTTAGCAGCTGACAGATGTAAGTTGGTCCATGGTGTAGACATGCCGTTAGTTCCTTTGTGGACATGCTAAAGAAGGAATCTTTCTTTAGGTTAACTGCCACATATTCGGAGACTGGTATTATTGTGGTCATAATGGTGTCTGTTTGGTGCGGTACAGGTATTATATTGTACAGTTTGAAACTTTCTCTGGATATTAGTGGAAAAGTAACTTCGATTATAACAAATTTTTGTGTCGCTCTGGCTTTGACCTTCAGTAGTTTGTAAAGATACTGAAGTTCAGTGTCTAAATTAGTGATTGGTAGTGTGAGTTCGCTTGGCATCTGGCCATATATGGTTTGAAGCTCACGTTTAAGTTGCGTTGGTGGCAGTAAATGTATGCTAATTCGACCATGGTAGATGTCTGTTAATGCATCGAGCAACGTGTTTTGAAGTCGTCTTAATCCTTGCAGCAAGCTGTTTCCTGACATCGCTGACAATGTGAAGTCATTGACGTATGAAATATTTTGTATTTCCCTTTGGAGAGTGCTTGCGTTGTCTTGCAAATCCATAAGCTTCTTGTTTATTAACTTGTGCTGTTTGTTTACAGTGATCTCCATTCTCTTCATAAGGTTGAACTCTGCTTCAATTATAGAAGTCTGATTTTTCCATAAATTTGAAAGGTGTTTCTCATTGCGATGTATGGTTTCAATGTCCTTTTCATACTGGTCTGCGAAACGTGAGTCCAACACTCCGAATAAGTCATTTGCTAGATAGCCGATACCGTTGATAAGGCCTCGTCGGCGTCGATCCGTCTTCCATGTGGCGCGTCGCCGTCTAGCGTGGACATCAAAATGTTGTGTTAGCAAAAGTTCATTGTAGTATTCGAGTTCCTGGTAATCGTGTCGGGCTTGTTGCACGATCGTATTACAATGGCTTAGTGTTTCAATGGTTGCACATATTTTTTCTTGATAATTTGCTATTTTATTGTAGGTGTTTATGCCTGTCCAATAGGGTCCCATGTCGTAGTACATAACTAATGTCCATTTATCTCTGATTAGTTGTACTTTTGAAATAGGGTCAAAATAAAGCGTCTGGTTGCTTGGAAATGGTTTGACGTTGTCTAAACCGTAAGATGGATAAATCAACATGAAAAAACTCAGTAAAACTGCTGCTACAGTTGCGATTTTTGATCTCGGTTTTCTTTTCCTTTCGGTTAATTTGGTTGTTGGTTTTATATCTGGTTTGGATATCGTTGTGTTATTCTGGTTTACGGGTAAAACGGAGAGTTTCACAATAGGGCGTTTCATGACCCCATTTTTTGTTTTTAGTGAAACCGCTCTGGTGAAACCATCGTTTCCTGGATGTGTCTCGACCACACGTCCAAGGGCCCATTTTCCTGGAGGTAGATTCTCATCATGAATCACCACTAGATCTCCAATTCTGATGTTTTTCTGTGGTTCCATCCATTTACTTCTTGATGAAAGTTGTACCAAGTACTCAGTCTTCCATCGTTTCCAAATATCTTGGAATAATTTGTTGGTTAGATGCCATCTGGTTCTAGCATCTTGCTCTGTTTCTATTACAGTTGTTCCTGGTCTTCCTGATAAGAAATGAGCTGGTGTAAGGAAGTTTACATCATCAGGATCCTCGGATATCGCGCAAAGAGGTCGAGAGTTGAGGCACGCTTCTAGTCTAGCTAACAATGTGATGTACTCCTCGAAGGTTAGTCTTTGTTGACCGATGACCCTCTTGAGATGATGTTTTAGACTTCGTACTGCTCGTTCCCACAGACCGCCGGCATTAGGCCAGCTAGGTACGTTAAAGTGCCATTCTATACCCATCTCCGTTATCTCGGTTCTAAAACTTTCACTGAATACTTCTTGAAGCTGGTTAAATTCTTCCTGTATCTTCCTGTTTGCTCCCACGAAGTTAGTGCCGTTGTCACTGTACATATGTCGTGGTGTCCCTTTTCTGGCTGCCATTCTGGTTAGAGCTGCCAAAAAGGCGGAGCTGCTCAGGTCTGACACAAGTTCTAGGTGAACTGCTTTCGTGACCATGCATACAAAAACTGCTATGTACCCCTTAGTGGTTTTGATTCCTCGTCCTTTGTTAGCTTTGACCTCTACGAAACCTGTGTAATCTATGCCGCAGTTATAAAACGCAAGTTCTGGATTCACTCTTGGTTCTGGTAAATCTCCCATGAGCTGGTGCTGCCGTACGGGATTCTGTTTTCTGCATATGACACATTGTCTTATAAACTTTTTAGTTGCCATATATCCGCCTATAATCCAAAACTGTTGTCTAAGGTTTGCTAACGTTAGACGTGCTCCGCCATGAAAAGTCAATTTATGCGCTTGATTGATGAGTAATGTGGTTAGCATATGGTCGTGAGGTAAGATGATGGGATGTTTCATCTCAAGACTCATGTGGGCATTTTCCAATCTCCCACCCACACGTAAAAGCCCATGTTCATCTATGGTTGGATTCAAACTCAAAATCTTGCTTTTCGAGTGCACTCTTCCGTGTTTCTTTATAGAATCTAGGTCGCTTGCAAATTCTACCTGCTGAATGTTTGCTATTATCAGCTGTTTAGCGCGACGAAGCTCGTTTAATTCGAGATAGGGTCGGCGGACTTGTTTATTCAAGGTAGCTAATCGTAGTATCCACGCAAAAATACGTATGATTTTTGTAATGGAGCTGTATTTATATAATAAATGGTTAATAATTTCGGTAGTCAGCGATTCTCTTGGTTGTCCAATGACTACCGCATTGGTTTGTTTTAAAATAGACGGCTTTACTTCTAAACTCGTCTCATAAATGGTTTGGTGGTTTTCTTGGTTTGTGTATGCTGGCAGCCATGATGGCCCTTGCCACCATAACTTGTGGTCTTTGAGTTGCTTGACATTCAAACCACGACTTGCACAGTCAGCTGGATTATCTGTCGTCTTCACATATTGCCAATGTTTTGATGGTATGGTTTTGGTGATGGTTGTTACCCGATTTGCTACGAATGGTTTCCATCGGGCTGGATCTCCTTGTATCCATCCTAGTACTGCAGTTGAATCAGTCCAACAGTAGATATCTGTAGGGTAATCTGATAAGCAACTTTGAACCTTTTGCATTAGCTGAGCTAACAGGTGAGCGCCCATTAACTCTAGTCTCGGTATAGATAAGACTTTGCTTACGGGTGCCAACCTAGCCTTCCCCGCAACTAATGTAATGGTTGTCCCTTCTTTCTTTACTACCTTGTAGTAAATCACACACGCTTATGCCTTGTTTGAGGCGTCGCAGAATCCGTACAATTCTATGTTTTGGTTTTCTCCCATTCCTAGCCATCTGTTGACTTCCATACTGTTTATGTCTCTAAATTCTTGTTTTAATTTCGTCCATTCAGAGTTAATTGCCTCTGGTAGACGGTCATCCCATTTTAAGTTAGACAACCAGACATTTTGGAACAGTAGTTTCATGGTAGTGCTCAGGGGGGTTAACCACCCTAATGGATCGAACAACTTGGAAATGTCCGACAGTAGAGCTCTTTTGGTAATCATTGCTGGTGATTCGGGTTCTATTTTTGAGTTGAAAGTGAAATTATCTTTCTGTTGGTTCCAACAGAGACCCAATGTTTTGGTAGAATCGTTTTGCTTGAACTCGTATGTTGACTGGTCACATTGCCCTCTCTCTAAATCAGTTAATAGCTCTGGTTTGTTCGAGGTCCATTTTCTAAGATTAAATCCTCCCAATCGGCATAATTTTATGAGATCGGATTTCAGCTTGTTTGCTGCTTCAATTGAATGACGCCCTCCGCAAAAGTCATCCATATAGAAGCTGCCTTCCAATTCTTTTGCTGCATCAGGAAATTTCTGCCTTTCATCAGACGCCAATTGTTTCAAGCACATCATCGCTAAGAATCCTGCTGGTTTGGTTCCGTATGTAAGCGTGACGAGTTGAAATGATTGTATAGGTTGGTTATTTGATTCTCGCCATAGTACCTTTTGGTAAGCTTGATCTTCTTGGTGTACTCGAATCATTCTGTACATCTTCTCGATGTCAGAAGTATATACAAATTGAAATTGTCTCCATTTCAGGATAAGCTCTTGAAGATCCTTTTGTTTATTTGGACCCCTGTACATGACGTCATTTAGACTGTACCCTGATGAAGACTTTGCTGAGGCGTTAAAAACTACTCTCAGTTTGGTTGTGGTAGATTCAGCCCGAATGACTGCATGCTAACCAAAAAACCATGGTGTGGTAAGTAGCATTCGGGCGCTTGGTTAATGTTGCATGGTATCATGTGGTTTAATGTGAAATATTCATCCATGAATTTTTTGTAATCTGCTTTCAATTCGCTGTTTCTTTCAAATTTCTTCTCTAACTTTCTAAATTGAGCTAATGCTTGTGGTTTAGTTGCACCCAACTTATCTTTATGTTCCGGCTTAAATGGTAGTCGAACTTCGTACCTTCCGTCCTCAAGCCTCTTAGTGGTTTTGAGAAAAAATTGTAAGCACTCATGGTCATCGTTGGACATCTCTATTTTCTGGTTTATGTCTTCGTTCTCCCAATATTTCAGTAGATCTTCTGTGTTGTTGAGAACTACGTTGCATTGGTAGTGTGGTCTCATAGATCCACAGAGTAGCCATCCTAGTTGCGTCTGTTGAGCGATTGGTTGTTTATCCTTGTCTCCTCTCAAGATTCCTCCTAACATTATCTTGCTATAAACTTCTGCACCTAGAAGCATGTCTACAGGTCTGCTTATATGAAACTCTTGATCGACCAATTGTAGCCCTTGAATATGGTTCCACGTTGTTGGTTTGGTAAACGTGTTATTTGGCAGTCGTTTGATTAAATTATTCATAACAATAACGTTCGTGTTACAAGTAAATTCACTATTTGCAGACTGTAGTGTCACCTGTAACATTCCCTTCGCATTATTTTCTCTTTCACCGACACCGAAAATTTGACCTTTGAAATGAGCCCTCTTCAATCCCAAGACCTGGGCTGCGTTTTCATTGATTAACGACAGTTGATAACCCTGGTCAACTAAAGCTCTCATCTTGTGCTGAGTTCCATCAGCTCCCTTTACTTTTATGATAGCGGTGGCTAAAAGTATTTCAGACATGTCATCCCAAGACACGTGAGATGACCTAGATGCGCTCTTTTTGGTTGCAACAGAATTCGTAGTTTCTCCTGCTGACGCAGTTGGACTTTGTCTTGTCAATGCATCGTGAAGTAAAGTAAAGTAAAGTAAATATTTATTTGCATAGATTGCAGGTACAGTAAATAAGATGTGACAGTTTGGTGGTTGATCCTTGTGCAATCTACCTTATAATAGGCATGCAACATTATTATAAAATTAGTGAATTAATAATTAAAGTGCAGTGATGACATACTTGTAGTTACATTATTTTTGAGATATCACAGTTCAACAATAGTCGGCATGGTACATTCATATAATAAAAAATAAATAATCTAGATAACAATAGGCATAAAATTAAATAAATTGAAACAATGTCATAGTAGGTGTGTCAAATTAGATTACAAATTAAATTATTCAGTACTTAAGTCAGTGTCATTTAGAAAGTCATTCACAGAATAATAGCATTTTACAATTAATAATGCTGTCAGTTTCTTTTTAAAATTTTGTATTGTGTCATTTTTGATTACGTTAGGTATTTTATTATATATTATTGGGCCCATACTAATAACACTTTTTTTTTGTAAAGCAGTATTACAACTCTCAACATTTAGTAGATATTTATACTGACTTCTTATAGGTCTCTTTCTATCTTTTGACACTGCAGTGAAAAGGTTAAAGTTACTTTTAACGAAAATTGCGATTTCTAAAATGTACATAGCCGGAAAAGTTAATAGTTTGAGGGACTTAAACACAGGGACGCAACTATCTGTCGCTTTCTTATTAAGTATTGCCCTTAAGCAACGTTTTTGGGCCTTGAACACCTGTTCTCGTAGAGTACAATTTCCCCAAAAGATTATTCCGTATCTTAAAATGGATGCGACTAGACCATGGTATGCAACTACTGTTGTGGAGATGTTGACCTTTTTCGCTAGATTGTATAAGACATACGCGGATACGCTCAATTTTTTACAAACCTCTTCTGCTTGAGGTTTCCAAGTCAACTGACTGTCTATCAGTATACCCAAAAATTTTGCAACTTGTACTTGGTCTATATTACAGTTATTAAATTCTATTTTTACATTTGGTACTGTTGTGCGTTGATAAAAATGCATTACGTTTGTTTTTTGCAGGTTAATTACTAAATTATTTTCGTCAAGCCAATTTACAATGTCTTTAAGAGTATCATTTATGTCATGTTCGTATTTAATTATGTCTTTACATTTAATTAGTGCGGTGCTGTCGTCAGCGAATAAGACCATAGGGTGCTCAATGTGGTGTGGTAAGTCATTTATGTATAGCAAGAATAGAAGTGAGCTAAGAACTCCACCCTGAGGTACGCCATGTCTGATTACTCTTGCTTCGGATATGTATTTCTTCTCACGCTTAGTGTTTGTACAAATTTTAGATATTTCTGTGTATTGTATACGGTCACTTAAATATGATTTAATAAGATTAAGTACGTTCCCTCTTATCCCATACATGTTAAGCTTATCAATCAGGGTTACGTGATTGACACAATCGAAAGCTTTTGTCATATCCGTCAGGATTGCGCAAATTGGCAATTTTTTATCAACATTTCCTATTATTATACTAAGCAAGTCGTAAATAGCAATATTTATACCTTTGTTCTTCCTAAATCCTTTTTGTTCATCACATAATATATTATATTTACATAAAAACTTATTAATTGATTCATATATAATCTTTTCGATGATTTTCGAAAATATAGGGAGTAGGGCAATCGGTCTATAATTAAATAAACTTTCTTTATCGTGTTTTTTGAAAAGCGGTTTGACGATAACCGTTTTTAGACCATTCGGGAATTCTCCAGAGCTAATGCACAAATTTATAATATGACTTAAGTGTGAGGCAATATGATACGATACGAGTTTTACTACTTTTGTAGCTATATTATCATACCCAACGCTGTTTGTATTTTTTAATGACTGGATCACTCTTATTACGTCTTGAGGTATCACTGGAGACATAAACATTGAATGTCTGTTGCTAATTAAACCAGTAGTTACATGTGTTGAAGACGTATTGGATTGTACCTGGTCTATGAAGAAATTGTTGAACGCATTTACAATATCTTTCGGGTTACTAATGACGGTGTCTTGGATTTTGATTTTGCATATTGGCTCGACATTGCGTGAATTTTTATTTATTATACTCCACGATGCCTTTGATTTGTTACTGGAAGTGTTTATAAAATAATTGTTTTGCGCTCTTTGGGTTAATTTTATTATTTTCCTGAATTTTAAGGAGTAATTTTTGAATTTATTTTTATTTTCAGCCGACGAGTCACGTCTGTATTTCCATAACAGATGTCTCTGTCTTTTACTGCATACTCGTATACCACGGGATACCCATTTAATACTTCGATTTGGTTTGATAGTGATTAACCTGTATGGAAAACAAAGATCATACAGTAGACGAAAGTGTTCCAGAAAGTAGTCATATGCTTCGTTTGCATTTTCTGTAAGGTATATATCCGAGAAAGAAAGACATTGGAGCTAATTTTTGAACTTCACTAAATTTTCGGTTGAAAGATCACGTTTCTTAATGCGCCAGGAATTAATTCTACACGTTCTATTTACCTTTACTTCTAGTAACTGTGCAGTGTGATCGGACAAAGCAAAGTCCATTATTTCACATTTACATTTTAGTTGCGAACTGCAAGCAAAATTATCGAGGCAACTGTTACTGGATAATCTAGTCGGTTTTCGTAGTTCTAAATTAAGATTGTACCCCCATAGAAAGTATTCAAAGTCTTTGGTAACGTTGTTCCTTTTCAGGATATCTATGTTGAAGTCCCCACATACAATAACCTTCTTATTAGATTTAGTACATATCATTTTCAAGACAATGTCCAAGTTTTCATAAAACACAGTTAGGTTATTTAGTTTTGGTGGTCTATAGATACAGATCAGGATCAATCTTTGTTTGATAAGTTCTATTCCGCAACACTCGAATACGTTTGTTTTTGATTGGCGTGAGATGTCCGATAATTCTTTATATTCAAGATTTTGTTTGATTAGGATGCAAGCTCCTCCACGTTTCTTTGATTGTCTTGCATAGCATGCAGCCAGTTTATAGTTCGGAATGTTTAATAGTTTTTCATGACCAAGCACAATGAAGTGTTCTGTAATGCAGACCACATCTATGTCTTTTTGATTCCTGGACATTTCTTGCAAGTGGACAGTAAGTAAGTCAGCCTTATTCAAAAGACCAGCAATATTTTGATGCAGAATATTTATGCT
This sequence comes from Agrochola macilenta, assembly GCA_916701695.1. Taxonomy (NCBI): domain Eukaryota; kingdom Metazoa; phylum Arthropoda; class Insecta; order Lepidoptera; family Noctuidae; genus Agrochola; species Agrochola macilenta. The sequence continues at coordinate 24,243,236 of OU753557.1, read as the reverse complement.
ATTATAGACGAAAAAAGTCAGAGTTGCTTGTGGTCACATTTGCTTCATTAGTATTGTCAGGCGGTGTCTCGGAACTTATAATGTTTGTGTCGGCCCATTCATAAGCAAGATCACTTAAGAATGTTTTTAAGTTTTGGAAGATGTTGAGCATTCCTTTGTTATTTAATCGGCTAGTGTACCAGGAGAACATATCCTCTTTATATGATAGGTTTAAATTGGAGTCAAACAGCCAGGCATAGTAATGGCTTTGATTATCCATGTAAAGCATATTGTTGAAAGTTTCAATCCTAAAATTGTACATCGTAGAATAGTCGCTGCATTTATATGTGGGTAGGCATAAGATAATATTTGTCCCGTTTATTTTTTTCAAAACCTCCCTTATGTGAACAACCAAATCACAGTAGTTGTTTGTTTTAAGAAAATGTGTGTGAAAATGTGTTGTGAAGTAACGTGTTATGTGTGGCTAAGCATTTACGACATCGTTTGTTCGATTGACATGGTTTATTGTTATGACTGCATAGACAGTTTTGGCAGTAATTTAATTGCTCAATTTTATATACCTTTTGCTCGTGCGTCATTTGTAAAAAATCAGGGCAACGCCACAATCCGTGTTCAGAATTGCATAATGCACAGGTTATCGACCGCGACACATGTAACGCATTCATATTAGACTTCGAATTATCTTTGTTGTCTGATTGATGATTATTTCGATGAAAACTTTTCCTCTGGTTTTGGTTATAGTTGCCGTTTCTCGATGGTTGTTGCGGCGTAGTCTTTTGGTTAGCTTGTTCTTGCTTGCGACGAGACGCTTCTAGCGCTGTAAATTTCGTCTCTAAGAATTCCAGGAATTCCTGTAGATCGGGTAGCTCTCGAGGATTCTTGAGCGATTCTATGTATTCGGTGAAGGTATCGTTATCAAGCTTTTGCGCTAGTAGGTGCACTAAAAGTGGATCCCAAGTTGCTATATCCACTCCCAGATTCTGAATAGCATGTAACGTCTCCTTGGTTAAGTTATGCAGTTTCTTGATCATGGCCAGCGATTGCTGTTGTATGTTGGGAAGTCCCAGTAGAATGTTAATATGGGACGTGAAAATCAATTTCTTGTTACCATACCTGTGGCTTAAAATCTCCCAACATACCTGATAATTGTCAGAGCTAATCTGTAAATGGTGAATCAGACGCTCTGCTTCTCCAGCCACCTTGCTCTTCAAAAACTGCATTTTTTGCGCATTAGAGATAGACGGGTTTTTATCGATCGCTTCACTAAACAAGTCTTTGAACGGAGTCCACTGGTTGTAAGTCCCGTTGAACACGGGGATGTCCATCTTTGGAGCTGATTTTTCACGGTGCTTCACTGCCCACATCTTTTTGTTGATGTCGTTTGTCAACTCACTGTACTCTTCCTCGTGCTTGCAGAATTCCATTTGGTACGTAATATCGTCGCCTCCATCCTCACCTTCAATTTCCCAATGAAGTTTGTCAATCTGACCCCATCGGCTATCTAGTGATTTTAGAGCGTTCTCGAATTGCCATTGATTCTCGAACTTATCAACTTGTATATTACTCACAGTTCTCATAAATGCTTTGAAATTAATGTTCTGCTTTTTCACTAACCCGTTCAGCTTGCTGGACTCTCTCTCTGTATAGAGAAAATTCTCTCGCTGCGAGGACTCCTCATAGCGAGACGACGTACCTGGTTGTGGCTGCGTCGCGTCATCCTCCGGCTGACGATGGTCAGCGGTTAGTGGTTGCCTAGCCCGGATACCTGGTAATGGTTGTAGTACCTCTTCCTCTTTTGTTCTACGGGGGCTTTCTTCCTGCAGTTGTGTTGTGCCTAACTGCTCCATGGTTTTAAATATAATTTCCTTAATTTTATAATAAACTTCCTGGACTGTATCGAAACAACCCTTTTTGAAGTAAATGTGGTCAAAATTTGCATACTCACACATTTTCTTATGGTTTTCTTGGTAATCGCGCCAGTATGCTTCCAACATATTAGCCTTGCGTTTGTAATTATCGATGGTCTTCCTCTCGGATCCATCCTTCTTTATGTTGGTTAAAAATTTGTTCAGGATTTCATAGAGCTCCGTTTGGTTGATGAACAGAGAATCGGAATCCATATTTGGTTGATTTTAAAATATTTCGTATTGGTTATTATAAATAAATGGTTCGATCTGACCTTATTGCTCCAACCGCCTCTGCAATCTTCCGGTTCGCGGGGCGCTGTTTCACTTGGTAGTCACTGGTAATTAAATGCTCGAAGGACCATGTAGAAAGTAGTTCTCGGCGCTATGGTGACCAACACACACCTTTCTCGTATTGATAGGATATGGTATATATGGTAAAAGTTAAAGTCTCGTATTATAAAGGGAAATAGCTATATTGAATCACCAACACTTAGTTACAAGAACTGGTATATAAAGGTGAACTATATAATATAACTAACTTATTGGTAAAATGTATGGTAAAATGGTAATGGTTATGGTTTTGAGTCGTAGTGTCTCTAATGAGATCTGAACGCGAACTGGCCCACCTTTAGGTGACCGAGCGAATGTGCATATTTGCGTTCGATGCAATTATGCATTTTCGCTGAGTGTTCGATTAACTCGAACACAGCGTTTATGGTAGTCTACACTTTTAATTAAACTGATTGCACTCTGATTGTCTATATTTAAACCCACTGAATCTTGTTTAAATACACTTATATCAATTAAAAGTTTTTTTTACCACAAAGATTCTTTAGTTGCAGCACAAGCGGCCATAAATTCTGCTTCCGTAGTTGATAAAGCAACACTCTGCTGATGTTGTGTTGCCCATGTTATGGCAGCTCCATTTTTTATATATACATAACCAGTCAGAGACCGACGTGTGCATGTGTCTCTGGCATAGTCTGCGTCACAATAAGCTTGTAATATGTTATACTTAGATGACACTTTTAGGTACTTCATTATTTTCTTGACAGCATTCCAATGTGTGTGATCATAGTTATTGAGATATCTACTCACCAGACTGACAGCATACATAATATCAGGTCTGCTTACTATGGCCAGGTGCAGCTGTATTAAAACCAAACTTTGTAAAAAAGGGTACAATAAAATTTCAGATTATTTAGAAGATAAAAAAGCTTGGGATTGAGCTGCTCGCTCTAAGCCTTGCGAAAACCATAAAACTTGACATTTTAATTATTCATCACAATAAACCAGTTTTATATACACATTGACTTTGTTGAAAATTATGTTCAAAATGACACGATTACTTTGTAAAGTATTATATTATTTTAATTATTGTGAATGTGAGGACTATGTGGATATTTTTATTTTCCCTTTTCATTTCTTTTTTCTTTCTCAGTTTTAATGATGGTCTGGCAGTTTGAGTAGTTGATGCGGCCTACCCAAATATCCTTTCCTTGGTATTGTTCGTCGACTTGAGCTCCTTAAGTTCTGAGTAGAGCTCCACGATTACTGACAAATGCTTGCACTGACTGGACAGGTCCACTCAAATCTGTGTGGTTCTTTCCTCAAAAGACCATTTCAGACACTAATCTATGTAGATTAGTGTCTGAAATGGTCTTCTTTTCAGACACTAATCTACATGGTCCTCACATGACTTGACCAAGATTATGTCTGGACTTTAAAAGAGACTGTGACCTCTGAGTTTGTTTCGGCCTTTCTTCTCAGAGTAGTCAGATAGGAAACACCGACCTCTCCTAGCTTGTTTTTAATATTTTTTTATATGACGTGTAAAAGTGATTCCGATATCCTATTTACAGAATAAACAATTTCATTTCATTTCATTTCATTTCATTTCATTAGGGATCCAACAGCCTCTCTGTAGGGAATGTTGTAGTCCAGGACTGCAGAACATTTCTCAAGTGTGGTATGAGGATCAGCTGGAATACTTTTACATAAATTCAATATGCATAATGCTAATATTATGCATATTGAATTTATGTAAAAGTCGCTCAATATATTTTGTCTGGTGAATGAAAATACATCCTTTGGACTTCTCTATCTGCAGTCCAATATAGTTCTTTGGTTCACATATTTTCATTTCGAAATTATTTCTCAATTCACACAAGACAACATCTAATGAATTTCTTGAATCAGATAGCAAGAGCCCATCATCAACATACAATAAAAGGTAAACTATTTACATTTCTATTTATATTTATTATTTACATTTCCAATATAAACACATCTATCAGAGTTACTATTTTCAAAACCAAATTTCTTTAGAACAGTATCAAATTTATGATTCCAGCATCTAGGTGATTGTTTCAGACCATAAAGTGAACGATTGAGTTAACATACCATACTTGATGGAGCTTCCACACCCTCTGGTGGTATCATATATATGGATTCTTTTACATCTCCATATAAAAATGCTGTTTTCACATCAAATTGGACCATTTCTAGATTATGCTGAGCAGCTTCTGAAAGTAACACTCTAATGGAATCATACCTTACAGTTGGTGAAAAGGTTTCAGTATAATCTATGCCTTGTTTTTGTGAGCATCCTTTGGCACATAGTCTTGACTTATATATCGGACCGGTTGGATGAGGTTTTATTCTGAATACCCATTTGCATCCAATTATCCGCACACCTGGTGGTTTCTCCACTAATTGCCAAGTCTTATTCTCTGCATGTGCATTCAACTCATCTTTAATAGACTGCTTCCACTGTTCTGCATTTACATTATCTGATGATATAGCTTCACTGTAAGTTTGAGGGGTGTCCTGCTCTTCTGAAACTTCATCGCTACATACAGAAGTATTACCTTCATTTTTCATCAATTTACTTTTAGATCTTGTTATAATGTTTTTATTTATTTCAGTTAAATCTACTATTTCTTCTTGTTCATATAATGATCCTTCATCAGAGTGAAAAGATTCATCACTAGTCTCACTTCATAAGATTCTTCTAAATTAAAGTTATTACCAATAGAATCATTTTTATTCTTATTAGTTGCTGGTACTGACTCTGACAATGGTAGCATAGTACAATTTCTTACAACTGAAGTTTCTATGAATATCACATCTCTACTTATCAATACTTTCTTTGTTTTAGGATCGAGAAGCCTGTAACCTTTAGTTTGTTCACTGTAACCAATAAATATCATTTTGTTTGCCCTCGAGTCCCATTTCTTGACCTTCTCTTGGTACATGCACCATTGCTTCACAACCGAATATTTTTAGATGGTTAATATTTAGCTTTTCTCCCGTCCATATTTCTTCGGGTGTTAAGTATGCTAGAGCTCTTGTTGGACAGCGATTGGTGATATATGCTGCTGTCGACACCGCTTCTGCCCAGTACTGCTTCTGTAATTTAGCATTAATTAGCATACAACGAGCTCTCTCTAGCAAGGTGCGGTTCATCCTTTCTGCCATCCCATTTTGTTGGGGTGTGTAAGGTGTGGATGTTTGATGTTGAATTCCACAAGTTTTTAATAAGGATTGAAACTCATTACTTAGGTATTCTCTGTACACGATTGTCTGTACGGAGAGTCTTTATTCTTAAATTAAGCTGATTTTCAACTAATGCTTTAAATTGTTTGAATTTTTCAAAGACATCTGATTTGTTTTTAATTAAATAAACAAATACTTTCCTTGAAAAGTCATCGATGAATGTGACGAAATAGTGTGCTCCGCCAAGGGACTGAACCTCCATCGGCCCGCAGATATCTGAGTGAATGAGATCCAACATCGCTTTTGCTCGGGATCCTTCTGACGGGAATGAATTCCTTGTTTGCTTTCCCTCCAAACAAGATATGCATACTACTTTATTTTTGTTTTCCGTTTTCACACCAGTATTTTCTAATAGTTTGTTCAGGTCTTCAAAGTTTAAATGTGCCATTCTCTGATGCCATAAGTAGCAGTCATTTTCTTTTGTTGCAAATATGTATGCTGGAATACTTTTTGTATTGAGACGGTACTTAATATTTATTAATTTTGCAGATGCTACTTCTTCACTGAATTTGTTAAAAATTTGACATCCTTCTTTGTCAAATTGTACTTGACAGCCATTCTTTATGATTTGGCTTACAGAAAGAAGGTTAGTAGCTAGTTCAGGAACAAAGAGAACATTCTGTATTTGGATCATTTTTGACTTCCCATTTTTGTCAACAATACTGAGATCCACTTTTCCACATGCTTTTACAATAAGCTTTTTATCATCAGCTACTTTAATGGTGTTTACCGGAGATGGTATTTCGTCATAAAGCCAGTCACGGTGCATTGTTAAATGCATTGATGCTGCCGAGTCGATATACGAGCAATCATTATTTTCTGTCGTTCTTGCAGAAAATACAGCCACATAGCCGGAGTTCTCACTTGCCTTTTGTTCTTTCCGTTTGTTCCTACAGTACTTGCTTATATGCCCATATTTATTACATACATAGCACCTCGGACCTTTCTTAGGTTTGTTCACGTTATTTGGAGCTTGTTTGGCATTCTGCGCATAGTTATTCTTTCTTTTATTGACAAAAAGTGCCGCATTGTCTGATTTTCTGACATCTTGAAGTAATTTTGTCTTTATAGAATCTGCTGTAATTGCCATACCGGAGCTCTCAAGTGCCATTATCATCGGTTGATACATTTCAGGTAACCCAGCAAGTAGTAAGGTTCCAAGCCATTCTTCATTTACAGAGAAACCGATGTTTCTTAATTTATGGGCAGTACTCATTATTTTATTTACATAGTCTTCGACATTCTGACAACTATCTAGCGTTGTAGTGATCAGATCTCTCAATAAACCAACACGTCGTGTGAGACCGTTATCATCGAAAGCTTTAGCCAAGTTGTTCCACACCTCTTTCGCTGTTTTCGCTTCTTGAATGTGTATGTAATTAATAGGATCAACTAATAAAATGATTTTTGACTTAGCTTTCCTGTCTAATTTTGGGTCAACTTTTTCAACTGAGGTGATGCAACTCCATAACTCTTCATGTTCAAGATAAGTTTGAACCGCGAATCTCCACGTGGGATAGTTATCCCTTCCCGTCAGCCTTTCAATCAGAGTCATTGTATTTACAGACATTTTTAGCTGATGAAGATAAGTTGAAGATTTTGCATCACGCTTTTGCCGTCACAACCACGCGTCAACGTTTCGAATTTTAAGTTAAAGTCACCGAGTCACAAAAAATCTGCACTACAGTCTTTATAACTTTTACTTTAACTGTCTTTATTATAATTTTCACTTAGTTTGGAAGAATTATGTGGATCTGGGCCCATAACCTGATATATTTAATAAATAAAGCAAGTGAAAATTATTCGTAACGTTCATTTATTTGAGAGATTACCACAGACTACAGAGTTTATAATAGTGTTACTAGTGAAGTACGTTTAGTAATATTCTCAGGTAGTGATGTAATAATTGATAAAGAAGAAAGGTCTTAAAAGAGATTGACCATTTCTGGTATCGCTATTTGTTCTGTGGTGACTTAAGTTTATAATATTGATAAATCTTGTTTTTAAATATATTAATTTTATCTAGTGATGCGATTCCTTAAATTCTCCGTATAAAAAACTCCATAAAAGTATCAGTTTTTATTTCGATTTCCTTTTTTACCTCTAAATTGTTTTTTTTCACCCACGTAATGTCACATGTCATTGGCTTCAAAGAGTATGTAAACAATAAAACCTTCTTGACTTACGCAAAATAATTAATTTACCCATCCAATTATTAAAATTATAGTTGAATAATTAGTAACAACAGATATTAATAACAACTAATTATTATTATTATTACATTGTAATAATAATCTGTTAAGTTATTAAAAGTACATAAGCAAACCTTTTGGTTATGCGAATAGCAGAAGGTTTTAGACACCTTTACCTGTTTCATTCATCAAAAGAAACTCTTTGAAAACAGAACAAACATGTGCTAAGATTCTATGCGCGCGCATCCTGAGCAGAATATGCTGGCGACAGAACGGCGGGCTTTCTCTTTCTAGCTTATATGCACGTCCCATTCGTTTAGTTTTAAGTACAATCTCGACCGATAGGTATTTACTTTTAAAATTGTTTATTATTATTGTATAATTAATTAAATTATTTCATTTATATGTTTTGTTTTAATCTCTACTACTAGGCCATTATTATTTTGCAATTTGGATTTAATTTAATTAGCTATGTTTATAAGTTTATGTCACATAGATTACTGAAAAATGTTCAGCACTTTGATCTTATGGTTTTAACCATGGTGTAACGTATAGGTCCCATTAACGTGAATGTTTTATGATTATATAAATATTGTCGGAAATGAATGTCGGAATTGACGAGCATTGAAAATTCTTAAACGTTATTTTGACTAATTCGTATTTTGAATTTAACAGCATACATTGTGACAAAAAATCGAGGGATTCGATTCTAAACCTTGATTTTGAGACCTAATTACCGTGTAATGCCGAGAATTATGATAAAATGGTAAATTACATCTGAAAGCCCTAAAATTATCCTTTTAATTAAACCAAAAATCTTTGAGTCACTGCATGTTTCATACCGATACTAGGTTCCTTAGTCACTTGGTCATTGTCCTTTATAACCACAACAGTCCCGGCTGTCATCCGTGGATCTTTGACAGTCGTTACGGGAAGTCAGAAGCCCGAAAGTCTGACAACCATTCTTACCAAGGGGTATCGTATTACCCAGTAACTGCATTGTGGAGGTCAGATAGGCAGTCGCTCTATGTAAAATACTGTAAAGTTAGAAACAGTCCACGTGTACCGACCCTTTTTTTATTTTTAGGGTGGGATATGATCAAATAACTTCTCCCGGTCTGAGCGGAGCGGGAGGGCGTGTCAGACTCTTGCTGACTAAAACCCACCCGTGTTTCTTCAATTACCTGTACGTTGCCAGGGCCCACGGTATCCCTTTCGGACATTCCCGCGACCCCGGCAGGCATCGGTCCTAGCGGACCCCTTCCGTTGTGCCGACATCTCTTTGAGGCGCGCGTGGAACACATCGCGCCCTCGACCCGGGCCTGGTCCATATCGGATGGCGAGCTACCCATTGATCACCGTCCGCAAGCCCGCGCCTACGGTGGCCGGGAATCGGCCTGCGATTCCCGACGCCCCGGGGGGTCTCCTGCGACAGCTAGGGGGCGCGAGGGCGCGACATTTTCCTCTCCCTCACGCGTTCCGTCTTCTCCTTTGCGAGCATTACTCCTTGCGGAAGGAGCTGACAGCTTGCCACGCCCTCTCGCTCCGTACCATGGCCTGGACCAGGGCCGGACGCGAGAGATCACTATCACCGATCGCCTCCACAAGGACACGGCGGTGCCCCGCCCAAGCCGGGCAGACCTTCACCGTATGCTCCACCATGTCCCGGAGGACACTGTGTGGATCACCCGGAGGTGATTCACACAGTGGTGACACCTGGCCGGTTCCTCCCGCCTTATGCGGAACAGGAACCTCCCGAAACAACCGTGTCCGGTGAGGACCTGCATCAGGCGGAAGGTGAGGACGCCGTGGCGCCTCTCTAGCCACTCCTCAAAGAGAGGACTTATCGCCTCAATTCTGGCGTGCCCAGCAGTGGGTTGCGACAATCGAACTCTTCATGACGCCGGACCCTGGTGGGTTGAAATAAAAAAAACACAACAATGATTTACGTTGTGTTAGTTTCCAACCATAAGCCGAAATATTTGTGATTTTAACTTAAAAAATAAAGACAAAATTTTAAAAATTTAATTAAAAAGGTTTAAAGATATTTATTTCCCATAAGAACTATATAACAGTTCACTTATAATGAGATACAGAGTTACTTCTAAATAATAATATATAATATTTGCCTCTGGGGCGTTGGTGACGTTATAGGGTACATACATGTTTCTTGAGTTTGCTCTTAAATATATTAATACTATCACATCTCTTTATGTCTTCCGGTAAATCATTGAACAGTTTTGTTCCCTCCACTAATACTGTTTTTTTACCGTAATTAGTCCGTGCTCGTGCAGTTATCAGTTGGAATTTGTTTTTACTTCTTGTGTTGTAGGGAACTGCTTTTTTATGGAGTCGTATGTTTGATTGTACGGAATTCGTGGCGATTTTTTTAATGAGAATGCAGGTGTAATATGTGTAAATTTGTTTGATATTTAGTAGTTTAGTTTTTTCGTACAATTTTTTTGTTGGATATAGATAGTGGTAGTGAAATAATACTTTGATGATTTTGTTTTGTATTCTTTGCAGTGAGTTTAGATTAGATTTAGCTGCTGATCCCCACACTTCGATTAGGTATTCAAGGTTTGATTTTACTAGAGAGTTATACATAATTAGTCGTACTTTTTTCGGGATACATTTTGTAACTTTTCGTAACGCTCCTAATAGCGATATTAATTTCGTTTTGATATGATCGATGTGCAGTTTCCAAGTAAGTTTGTCATCTACCCACAGTCCGAGATATTTTTCGTGATTGGACTGCTTGACTGTTTCTCCGTTGATCGTAAGAGGTGGGAACTCCGGTATTGGTTTATTTTTCGCGGCGAAAATCATAAATGATGTTTTCGAGGTATTAATAGTGAGTAAGTTATATTTTAACCATTCACTGAGCAGGTCAAGGTCCTTTTGCGCATCGGTTATAATGTTTTGCCGAGATCTATCGAAGTAAAAAAGGCAGGTATCATCCGCGTATAACGTTAGGTTTCCTGTCAGCCCTATTTTATCAATGTTATTTATGTAAATTAGAAATAGTAATGAGCTAATAATTGAGCCTTGTGGACAGCCGTATGTTATGTTTTGTATCTAGCTAATGAAGCTATCTACCTTAACGACTTGTTTCCTATTTTGCAAATATGACGTGAACATACTGAGGGCGTTGCCTGAAATACCTAAGTTGTATAATTTCTGTAGTAGTTTTTGATGGCTTACAGTATCATACGCCTTTTTTAGGTCAATGAAAATACCCACAGCAATGTTTTTTTGATCAATATGAGTTTTTATTTTCGTTATTAAATCTACTGAGGCTGTGAGAGTACTTGATTTAGGACGGAAGCCATATTGCTGATCAATTAAGAATTTTTTCTTAGTCAAATATTCGGTTAGACGACTGTATAACACTCGTTCGAATATTTTCGAAATAACGGGTAAGACCGATACCGGTCGATAGTTACCGGGGTCAGTTCTACTTCCAGATTTGTAAATTGGACTGACCCTTGCAACTTTAAGTGAATCGGGGAAAGTGCCAAGCGTTAAACAAACATTTATACAGTTAGTTAAACTTTCCACAATTATACTTTTAAGGCATTTGATAGCTTTTGTGCTAATACCGTCCAAGCCTGTACTAGTGTTGGAGTCAAGATGGTCAATAATTTTTGATATTTCGTCAGCATTACAGGGGGAAAGTTCGTCCAAAGTTATGTCATGTGTATCGTTATTATCGTACATGAGAATGTTACCTGTGTTTATGTGGTACATTTTAGGTATTTCGTTAGCTAAGTCCGCGCCTATTGATGCAAAGAATGAGTTAAATACGTCACAAATTTCATTACCGTTGGTTATCCATTCTGAGTTCGAAAATAGTTTGGGGGGAACATTGCTGTCTTTAATTTTATTCACTGCTAAGTTATTAATGATTTCCCACATTTTTTTAGGTTGTTTGTAGTGTTTATGAATTAAGTTGTGGTAGTAGGATTTCTTCTTTGTCTTGATTAGGACTTTTACTCTGTCCTGTTCTTCATTAAACTTCCTCCGTAGATCGTCGTCTGTTGGGTAAGATTTTGTTTGTTGCCATATGTGATTTCGTAAGTTGATTGAGTCTATAATATTTCGGTTTATCCAGTCTTCTTGAGGTAGGTTTAGGATTTTAGTCTTATCTTCTTTATTTTTCTTTATTTGTTCCGAGATAAATCTTTCTAAATAGTAGTAGTCGTTTTCGTTATTAGCGTAGTTTGATGTTAGGGTACTATTGTATAATTTATCATAGTTAAGTGCTTTGTATTGGATCCTTTTGTTTATCTTTGGTGTCAACCTGCCTATTTCCAGGAATATCTGCTTGTGATCTGATAGGCATGAGTCAATTATAGATATGCTGAACGCGTGATTGTTTATGTTAGTGCATATGTGTTTGTAGTGCTGGTTTCACGGGTACTGTACAGTTTATTTATTTTGTTCAATATTTCGTATCCTGTTCCTTTAATTTCATTCAGGTATCTTGAGACATGACTGTCTTTACTAAGTAGATCGATGTTAAAGTCTCCGAAAACAATCGTCCTCTCTCGCCGTTCCAACTGTGAGATGTATGTTTCTAAGAAGTTATTTATATTGGATTCACCTGGTTTGTAAATCGCTCCGATGTCCAGTGAGAGTTTATCTATGTGTATCCATAGGTAGTGGTTACCAAGTTCGTATAATTCTTCTGTTACTTCGTGTTTGATACTTTCGTGTACATAAATTGATACGCCGCCGCCTTTGCGGTCTTGCCTGTAGCTATAAACATGTTTATAGTGTGGTAGCTGATATAATTTTGCGTCCGCTTCCGAAGTAATCCACGTTTCAGTAAAAATTAGTAAGTGTATAGTCATTGGTGTTGCTTTTATTATGCATTTTATTTCGTCATGTTTGCCAGCTTTGCGTAAATTCGCATAAAAGAAACGTAACGAAGACGGGTGGGATGGTATATCTTCGTATCTACTTACTAGTTGGTGGTTTAGTCTATCCGTGTATTTTGTCTTTGGTATTAAGTCGGTTATTGGTTTTTTTGGTTGGTTTTGTTCAGTGTGATTGTCGGTATTCCTTTTATGTACTTGATAATGAGATCCCCTTCGCCGTCTTCAATGCGTTTGTTGAGCTCCACGTTTAATAATCGTAAATACTCTTTTTGAGCAGGGGTTTGGTCTGCGTAAATCTGTGTATTGCCTTGTAGGTTTTTCTTATGTCTTAGTAGGTATTTTGGAACGTCTGAATTGTTGAAGCAAACTTTTAATGGTCTGTTTTTGTCTGGGATATATTTTCCCAGTCGGATGGATTTACTTGGCTTAGGGCAGTCTTCGTACAGTGTTGTAATTATCTTCATAGCTTCAGTATTGTCGTGATTTCGTCTGCAGTTTGCGTTTCTTTCGTTTATTTCCGATATACTCACAATTATGATGTTTTTCTCGCGCTCACATCTGGTTTTTAGCTCGAGGATGAGGTTTTGTTGGCATAAGACGGGCGGTTTAAGTGTAGTACTTTCAGTGTTTTGTTGGTTTTTTAGTTGGGTTATTTCTTGTTCTATATGTTTGATCTTGTTTTGTGTTGTTGTGTTACTAGTCTTAATGCTTTCCATATCACCATTTATTTGATCGAGTCGTTGAGTAAAGTTTTCAGTAGTTGTCTTCAAGGTTTTTATTTCATTTTTAATCTCAGATATTTCGTCTTTTATGTAGTTTAGACTATCATTTTGGGTTTTTCCAAACTTCTCTAGGAAGCTCATGATCTCTGTGCGAAAATTTGTAAAATCCTTTTTATACTCGGATTCCTCAGTACGCTCTTTTCGTTTAAATGTGTTAACATTTCTATAATCATCATTATCGCAGTGGGTGGGTAAGTTTGGTACAGATCCGCTAGTGCTTCCGCTCTCACTTATCACCCTGGTATTCGGTGTAGGCGGTGTCCTCTGTGTACTCATTGTGTATGGTTTGGTTCGAACGTTCTCCGCACGGGTGTAAGTGGGATGAAAAATCGCACCGGTCCTTGTTACTCGCGGGGGTGAGCGGTGCTGCGCACTCGCCGCTGTGTGGTGTCGCGTCGAAACACAAGGTTTTATGTTAATTTACACTTTGACTTGTAAGTTTATGGCACTAAGACACACTTTCTAATGCTTTGTATTTATTTAAACATAATATCTCTCTCAATAATTATTTAACACGTCTGCTTCCAACAAGCACCAGAGGTGATATGAAAACAAAATTCCATCCCCCTTTTCACCCCCTTAAGGGTTGAAATTCTAACAACACCGTTGCGTTAGCTTCCAACCTGCTTGCTTCTGGCCTAGATAATAAATTTAGTGATTTTTCTAGAAAATTAAGGACTTTTCAACTTTATCCGTTTTTTAACCCTTCGGGGGTGGAATTATCAAAAACGCTGAGACCCTTACAAATTAATTTACAATCGTCAGTCTAAACACAAAATTGGTAGATCCTAACATCAAAACTGACGGACTTTCATATAAACTTCCATCCCCTATTTTACCCCTTTAGGGGTGGAATTCCCCGGGGTGTAACTCCGCTGCCGCGAGAAATCACGGCACAGCGGACAGAGCTCCGGCGGGATCTCATGGCGGCATGGAGAGTGCGATTGTCGCAACCCAGCGCTGGGCACGCCACAATTGCGGCGGTAAGGCCCCTCTTTGAGGAGTGGCTAGAGAGGCGCCACGGCGTCCTCACCTTCCGCCTGACGCAGGTCCTCACCGGACACGGTTGTTTCGGGAGGTTCCTGTTCAGGATAAAGCGGGAAGAAACGCCCGGGTGTTACCATTGTGTGGATCGCCCGGAGGACACGGTGGAGCATACGGTGGAGGTCTGCCCGGCTTGGGCGGGGCACCGCCGTGTCCTCACGGAGGCGATCGGCAGCGGCGATCTCTCGCGTCCGGCCCTGGTTCAGGCCATGGTCCGGAGCGAGAGTGCATGGGAAGCCGTCACTTCCTTCTGCGAAGCAGTAATGCTCGCGAAGGAGGAGGCGGAGCGCGCGAGGGAAATGCAAGATGCGCGCCCTCGCGCCCCTAGTCGCCGCAGGAGACGCCCCGGGCGTCGGGAGTCGCGAGCCGACTTCCGGCCACCGTAGGCGCGGGCTTGCGGACGGTGGGCAATGGGTAGCTCGCCGTCCGATTAGGACCAGGCCCGGGTCGACGGCGCGTTGTGTTCCACGCGCGCCTCAAAGAGATGTCAGCACCAACTGACGGGGTCCGTAAGGGCCAATGCCTGCCAGGGTTGCGAGTTGGTCCGAAAGGGATATCGCGGCCCCGGCACACAGGCAACGGAAGGAACACGGGTGGGTTTTAGTCAGTAAAAGTCTGACACTCCCTCTCGCTCCGCCCAGAGCGGGAGGAGTCATTTGATGATTTCCCACCCAAAAAAAAAAAAAAAAAAAAGGGGTGGAATTCCCAAAAATCCTTTCTTAGTGGATACTTACTCTTCAAAAAGAACACACCCTCCAAGTTTCATGTCTCTAGGTCCAGCGGTTTGGGCTGTGTGTTGATATATCACCCAGTCAGTCAGTTTACCATTTTATCTATACGAGATGTGACGACAATGCACCTAGAATAAAATTACTGTACCACAATAGGTAAAAATAATAAAAAATGACGCAACAACAGATTAAGTAATTAAATGTGATAGATACATGGTGCTCACATATTTAAAATACTTTTTACAAAAAAACAACCGACTTCCAAAAAAAACACTAAAATATTTTTTTTACAAAACAAATACCACCGAATTCCTCAAAAATACACTTAAAAGTGAAAAATAACTTTAATTTCGGAAGTCGGTGGCAAAAACGAAAATACAGAACCTTAAAGTTGAAGCCGTGATATAGTTATATCCTTAGGGATATAGTTATGAATCACTTTCATATATAACTATATTACGGTATATTTTGGTATATACTTAGTATAAAATATTTTCTTTTTTGCCACCGACTTCCGAAATTAAAGTTATTTTTCACTTTTAAGTGTATTTTTGTGGAATTCGGTGGTTTTTTGTAAAAAAGTATTTATTTTTCACTTTTTAGTTGTGGTACCTACCCCGTACAAATTAGTATACCCTTCGAATAATGGAAACAAATCAAACGATTTTTCAAAAATTACACCTAGTAGGTTTACAACTAGTGGGGTAAGTAATCCATCAAGATTTTAGACTAGTGGAATCTGCCCCACCAAATCGAACTAGTGGGGCAGATTCCACTGAACATTTTAGGCATTCCACTTTGGACCAGAGGGGCGACTTGGTGGGGCAAAGTGGAATGATTTAAATTAACCCCTTTGTGGGTGAACAGGGGGATACATTTAAAAAATTTTGTATGAAAGATCTTGTTCATTTGGTTTAGAAAACGTGGTATAAACTTATCTAGGTAATAATAAAGATTTTATCATACATTTTTCAAAACTGGCTTGAAAGTGTAGAAAGGGCGTAATATTTTTTTTGCATCTCAATGACATCTATTGGCCCATTATGGTACTAATGAATGCATAGTCTACATACAATTTAGCAGATATAACATTTTTTAAATTTAATTACAGTCCTATTAAAATTGTAGGATAAATAGAATATAATCACGGTGTAACATTTAGTTTTTGTTTCATTGCAATCGTCTCATCCAATTTAAAGATATGCTAATTTATAGTTTTCAAAGTGATTCCCATACCACCAACAAGCACTACGTTCCAGGCGGCATGGGGTTACGGAGATGTGGAATTGTGGAGCGTTGTATGCTACCTCCAATATTAAGCTGGGCGGTCACAGTCCATAAATTATAGGGTACCATCCTCGAAAGATCTCTCTCTGTGATATACCTTGGTAAAAAAAATGCAAAAGGGCAAATATACATCGTGCCTAGTCGTGTCAGAAGTTTGATTTATCAGATTTGGACGCGAACAAATTATTAAAACGACCACACGACGACAGGATCATTGACGGAAATAACGAGGCTACGAAATCTGTCTTCTGACAATCAAGGCCACACATAGCAGACGACTCAAGTAGCACATTTTGATGCCAAAATACTACCATTAATAATTTATAGGCAGAGTGCACCTCATGGCAATTCCAATAAGCCCAAACACGGCTAGGATACATTGTATTATGACGGAGTTCCGGTGCCTTCCTTCCGGCTTCATCTTCAGATCAGTTCAATGGTACCGTTTTCATCAGAATGTGCTTCATAGTCGCTTAACTATTTAAATCGAGATATCTTATCGCCACCCGTAAAATACTTATCATTGATTAGTTCCGGTGGCCATCTGTGGTCTTCTTCATCAGTTCTACTTCACCAAATCATACTTACGAAAGCAAATGCTTAACTCGTTGCTGGAAATTCCAAAATCGCTATGTGTATGCCTAATATTTGAGGAGTTCCCTCAATTCCTCATGGATTCCATCATCAGAACTAAACTTTGATAAAAATGGGACCAATCGGGAAGTATATCCTTTCAAATTAAAAAAGAATTTTTCAAATCGATTCATAAATGACGGAGTTATGAGGTAACAAACAGTAAAAAAAAAAAACTTAACCGAATTGATAACCTCCTCCTTTTTGGGAAGTCGGTTAAAAATAAGCCATGGCAGCTAAGAGATGACCAGTCCCTACTGACGGCGCCCGTTCACGAACATGACGCATGGATCAGCACCATTCAGCGCAACCATTTTGAAAGGAACTTAATGATCCAACACACACGCCACCACCAGCGAGACATTTCAGTGAGCATGACATACTCTCAGCCGCCAGGGCTCATTCAAGTCAATAAAAGACATACCCAGAAGTTTTGTAGAAGGTAAATAATAAGGTCACAGTGCTCACACATGAGCTATGCAATTATACAATACTAGGAGATTGAATTTATACAATGCAAAGATAGTTCTTGCAATATTCAGCAGCTCCAACAATATTTTCAATGCTAATCAACTAGTTTATGCGCCCTTGTGGAGCTGGACCAGGACTGAGCCAAGCATTTTTGTCAGCGATGTAATCCCCCAACTTATAATATGCTTGGCAGCATAGTGTGCGTTTTATACAAGATTTAAATTTCGTTTCATTTACGAGTAGTTCGAGTATGTAGGGGAGGTGTATTTTATTGTAACATTTTAAACAGTACCCACGAAGGATGAGTCTACTTTAGCCAGTCTGAAACCAGGTTGAACTGATTTACTCAAATTCAAATTCAAAAGTCATTTATTCAAACTAGGCTGAGAAATCAGCACTTTTCGAACGTCAAAATTACATAAGACAGTCCCCCAAAAACGCCCACCCTTCACCACTTCCTAGTGCATAAGCTGGGAAGAAGAAGTGGCGCAACAAACTCCCCAGCAGCACAGCTGTCTGTTCAGTTGAAAAAACTTGATTCTATATAATAGTGCATATTATTATGCTAAAATAATTTACATCACCACAAATTGCAATACAACTCATAAAATAAAAACATTTTAAAGAGTAGATTATGTCAACAATAAATGAAAACAAAATTAAAATAAATTGACTTACAGTCAAATAAAATAATCCAACAATTATATGCTCATATAGTATCGTGTAGTCTAAAATAGTCTAAAATAATTGTTTGTTCCTTGGGGTACATTGGAGTAGCTTAATTAGTCCCAAGCCTTTTTGTCGTCTAAGTAATCTTTAACTTTATAGAAACCTTTTTGACATAGTTTCTGTTTAATAAATGATTTAAATTTATTGAGGCTCAGTTCTTTGACATGGCTTGGGAGTTTGTTGTAAAAACGTATACTTTGGCACTTAAATGAATTACTAATTTTTTGGAGCCTAGTCCTCGGCACAATAAATAAATCTTTGTTTCTAGTATTTAAGCTATGAATGTCGCTGTGTTTAGAATATAGATTTATATTCTTTTTCACATAAATCAGGTTCTCATAAACATATTGAGACGCGACTGTCATTATGTTTATTTCCCTAAATGTATCCCTCAGTGAATGCCTACAACTTAGGTTATAAATTGCTCGAATGGCACGTTTCTGCAGCACAAATATAGCCTGAAAGTCGGCTGCATTTCCCCACAACAAAATGCCATACGACATTACACTATGGAAATAACTAAAGTATACTAATCGAGCTGTTTCTACATCAGTCAAATGACGGATTTTATACACCGCGTAGGCTGCAGAACTTAGCCGCTTCGACAATTTGGTTATATGTGGGCCCCACTGAAGCTTCGAATCCAAAGTAATACCTAAGAACACAGTGGTGTCCACAAGATCCAATTCTGTCCCATTTACTAGTACATTGGTTTTCACCTGTTTAACGTTAGGTGTTAGAAATCTAATACATTTAGTCTTTTTCTCGTTTAAAAGTAAATTATTAACACTAAACCAATGCACTATTTTAGAGAGAGCATTATTCACATCGTCAATAACTGTCTGTTGTCGCTTAAGCTTAAATATAAGTGACGTGTCATCTGCAAATATCACTATTTCATGACTGTTCTTTATAAGGCAAGGTAGGTCATTAATATATACGAGAAATAAAAAAGGGCCAAGAATTGAGCCCTGCGGAACTCCCATAGTGACAATAGAACCCGGAGATCGCTTGCCGTTAACGTCCACTCTTTGGATCCTATTATCCAAATAAGAAATAAGAAGATCCAAGGCAGTGTTTCTAACACCATAGTGATGCAATTTCCTGACCAATGTATCATGAGAAACACAATCGAAAGCCTTAGATAAATCACAAAAAATGCCTAGGGCATCATGTGACTCCTCCCAGGCCTCAAAAATATGTGAAAGAAGCTCAACACCAGCGTCGGAAGTCGAGCGACCCCTTGTGAAACCGAATTGCTTACTGTTTAATAACTTATGTTTATTAAAATGTCTTTGCAATTGATCTAGCATCAATTTTTCAAATATTTTACTAAAAGTAGGAAGCACAGAAATAGGTCTAAAGTTCGTGGGGTCTGATGTGCTGCCCGATTTAAACAAAGGTATTATTTTACTACTCTTCATTAAGTCAGGAATTACACCACAGTCAATACATTTATTAAAAATAATTGCTAATTCTGAAAAAACTCGAAGTGAATCTCTCGGACCTAGGTTGTAAATGGCTCGAACAGCCCTTTTCTACAGAACAAAGATACAGTTAATGTCCGAACAGTTTGCCCAGAGAAGAATTCCATATGACATAAGACTATGAAAGTAACTAAAATAAACAATTCTGACTGTATCGACGTCAGTTATCTGTCTAATTTTTTTAACAGCATAGGCGGCCGAACTTAGCCTTCCTGACAATTTTTATATGTGTGGGCCCCATTGTAATTTACCGTCCAAGTCTATTGGTAGTTAGCTGCCTGACATTTGGCGTTGAAAATTTTATGAGTTTAGTCTTTTTTTCGTTCAGGAGAAGATTATTTACATCAAACCAATGCACAACTTTAGAGAGTGCATCGTTAACTTGTTCAAAGTTGAGTCATCTGGGAATACAATCTTGTGATTATCCCTTATGTGGTAAGGTAAGTCATTTATATAAATTATAAATAAGAAAGGACATAGAATTGAACTCTGCGGAACGCCCATGGTGACCGCAGATCCTGCAGATCTCTTGCCATTAACATTGAACCTCTGAATTCTGTTGTTCAGACAAGAAGTCAGAAGGTCGAGAGCCTTGTCCCTCATACCATAGTGGTACAGTTTCCTGATGAGTGTATCATGATGTACGCAATCGAAGGCCTTGGACACGTCGCCGTCGCGTCGTGTAACTGAACATTGGTTGAAAGTCCACCAGTTCATGTTCAGCTTTAACAACCACCAGGTTGCCAGCTCATTCAGCAGAGTTAATATGATACGTGGTGGCTCTCTAATAATTATTCGTAATAATATGAAATTTAAAGAACGTAAGGATATTGTGAGCCTCTCTGTTGAGCGAGTTATTGAAATAGCTTGCATTGAGCTTGAGCAGTTCATTGTAATGAGCGTGTACAGGCCCCCATGTGCTTCATATGATATTTTTGAGAAATATATGGAAGAAGTATTATTAAAGACTTCTAACAGTAATAAAACAGTTGTAGTCTAAGGAGATTTCAACATTAATATACTGGAAAAATCTGCTGTAGTAAATAAATTTGTAACTTTATTAAAGTCATATAATTTGTATAATACATTCTTTGAGCCGACTAGAATAACTGCCACTAGTGCTACCTGTATTGACAATATTTTTACAAACTTAAGACCTTCTAGCCATTTAATTATAAATGAGTTGGACTCTGATCACTGTGGTCAGTTAGTCACTTTCCCTCAGAAAACAGTCAGAGCTCAAAGAAAACTTGTGAGTTTTGTTCCTGTAAATAAAAGTCGCTTAGGACATTTTAAAAATAATTTAATGGAAAAGCTACCGGGTTTGCCTTATCATAACGACCCGGACCAAGCGTATGCTTCATTATTTAACCTAATCAATTGTGAGTATAGGAAGGTTTTCACCGCAAAAACATTGCCTGTTTTTGACCGCGTTATATTTAGTGATTGGGCAACACCAGGTATTTACAGAAGTAGGCAGAGGTTATTTGAATTGTATCATGAAAAAACATATAACCATGATGAAACTTTTAAAGAATTTGTTAAGAAATATTCTAAAATTTTTAAAAGAGCTTGTTCCTCAGCAAAAGCCATACACATTAAAAATAAGATAAAATCTTCTGGAAATAAAATTAAAACAACTTGGAATATTATTAATTCAGAAACGGGAAGAACGACAGTACGGAATCGTGACTTCCATCTAAAAATCAATAATGTAGATATTAAGGCAGACGTGGAGGTGGCAACTGAGTTTGAAAATTTCTTCACTAATATTCCCATTTTAACAACCAAAACTCTGTCATTGTCGTCCTCCACTTCTGCTTACTCAATACTTAAAGAATGTGTACCAGAATGTGACAAACTTTTTGAATTTACAATTATTACTGCTAAAGACATTATAGAATCTTTTAATAATCTTGATGTAAAAAAAACTGCTGACCTTTGGGGATTATCAGTACATACCATGTCTTCAATAATTGATGTTATTTCACCCTTTTTAGCAATCGTTTTTAACTCTTGTATTGCATCTGGTGTATTTCCTGATTTGATGAAACTTAGCAAAGTGATTCCACTGTTCAAATCTGGCAGCACAACTGATCCCACAAATTTTCGGCCTATTTCGATATTACCTACATTGAGTAAAATCTTTGAAAAATTAATTTTAAAACAAATGTTAGGACATTTCAATGCACATAATTTACTTCATTTGAAACAGTTTGGTTTTACAAAGGGTCGTTCAACTACAGACGCGGGCGTGGAATTACTGAAGAGCATATTCGAGGCCTGGGAGAATTCGCAAGATGCTCTTGGCATTTTCTGCGACTTGTCCAAGGCCTTCGATTGCGTACACCATGATACTCTTATCAGGAAACTGTACCATTATGGCATGAGGGACAAGGCTCTTGACCTTCTGACTTCTTATCTGTATAACAGAATTCAGAGGGTCGATGTTAATGGCAAGAGATCTGCAGGATCTGCGGTCACCATAGGCGTTCCGCAGGGTTCAATTCTAGGTCCTTTCTTATTTCTAATTTACATAAATGACTTACCTTACTACATAAGGGATAATCACAAGATCGTATTATTCGCAGATGACACTTCCCTAATTTTTAAAATCAAACGTCAGTTAGTCAACTTTGAACAAGTCAACGATGCACTCTCTAAAGTTGTGCATTGGTTTAATGTAAATAATCTTCTCCTAAACGAAAAAAAGACTAAACTCATTAAATTTTCAACGCCAAATGTCAGGCAGCTAACTACCAATGTTCAAGTTAATGGAATAGAGTTGGATCCTGTTGAGTCAACAGTTTTTCTTGGAATAACTATTGACGGTAAATTACAATGGGGCCCACACATAGAAAAATTGTCAGTAAGGCTTAGTTCCGCCGCCTATGCTGTTAAAAAAATTAGACAGATAACTGATGTAGATACAGCCAGAATTGTTTATTTTAGTTACTTTCATAGTCTTATGTCATATGGAATTCTTCTTTGGGGAACCGGTGCGGACATTAATACTATCTTTGTTCTACAGAAAAGGGCTGTTCGAGCCATTTACAACCTAGGTCCAAGAGATTCCCTTCGAGAGAAATTCAGAGAAATAAATATTCTGACTGTAGCCTCACAATATATTTTTGAAAACCTATTGTATGTACACAAAAATATATCAAATTTTAAGAAAATGTCCGATATTCATAGTTTAAATACCAGGAATAAACACAACCTTGCTGTACATCGCACACGTCTCCACAGAGTAAGCAACTCGTTCATGGGTCAATGTATACGCTTTTACAACAAACTTCCCATTGGCATTCGAAACTTACCCATTAAACGATTTAAAAGCTGTATTAAAACCAAACTTTGTAAAAAAGGGTACTATAAAATTTCAGATTATTTAGAAGATAAAAAAGCTTGGGATTGAGCTGCTCGCTCTGCTAAGCCTTGTGAAAACCATAAAACTTGACATTTTAATGATTCATCACAATAAACCAGTTTTATATACACATTGACATTGTTGAAAATTATATTCAAAATGACACGATTACTTTGTAAAGTATTATATTATTTTAATTATTGTGAATGTGAGGACTATGTAGATATTTTTTTCCCTTTTCATTTCTTTTTTTCTTTCTCAGTTTTAATGATGGTCTGGCAGTTTGAGTAGTTGATGCGGCCTACCCAAATATCCTTTCCTTGGTATTGTTCGTCGAGTTGAGCTCCTTAAGTTCTGAGTTGAGCTCCACGATTACTGACAAATGCTTGCACTGACTGGAAAGGTCCACTCAAATCTGTGTGGTTCTTTCCTCAAAAGACCATTTCAGACACTAATCTACATGGTCCTCACATGGCTTGACCAAGATTATGTCTGGACTTTAAAAGAGACTGCGACCTCTGAGTTTGTTTCGGCCTTTCTTCTCAGAGTAGTCAGATAGGAAACACCGACCTCACCTAGCTTATTTTTAATATTTTTGTATATGACGTGTAAAAGTGATTCCGATATCCTATTTACAGAATAAACAATTTAATTTCATTTCATTTCATTTCATTTCATTTCGCGGAAATGCCAAGAGCATCTTGCGACTCCTCCCAGGCCTCGAATATGCTCTTCAGTAATTCCACGCCCGCGTCTGTAGTTGAACGACCCTTTGTAACACCAAACTGTTTCAGATATAGTAAATTATGTGCATTGAAATGTTATAACATTTGTATATTTTTTTTATTATTTTTTTAAATTTGCTCAATGTTGGTTTTATCGAAATAGGCCGAAAATTTGTAGGATCAATTGTGCTGCCAGACCACCACTTACCAGTGACTACCAAGTGAAACAGCGCCCCGCGAACCGGAAGATAATGGCCAGGAAAATGGGCTCTTGGACGTGTGGTCGACACACATCCAGGAAACGATGGTTTGATCAGAGCAGTTTCACTAAAAAAAAAAATGGGGTCATGAAACGCCCTATTGTGAAACTCTCCGTTTTACCCGTACTTTTGCTAACACAGCATTTTGATGTCCACGCTAGACGGCGACGCGCCACATGGAAGACGGATCGACGCCGACGAGGCCTTATCAACGATATCGGCTATCTAGCGAATTACTTATTCGGAGTGTTGGACTCACGTTTCGCAGACCAGTATGAAAAGGACATTGAAACCATACATTGCAATGAGAAACACCTTTCAAATTTATGGAAAAATCAGACTTCCTTATTTGAAACAGAGTTTAACCTTGTGAAGAGAATGGAGATCACTGTAAACAAACAGCACAAGTTAATAAACAAGAAGCATATGGATTTGCAAGACAACGCAAGCACTCTCCAAAGGGAAATACAAAGTATTTCATACGTCAATGACTTCACATTGTCAGCGATGTCAGGAAACAGCTTGCTGCAAGGATTAAGACGACTTCAAAACACGTTTCTCGATGCATTAACAGACATCTACTATGGTCAAATTAGCATACGTAAATGTATGCTAATTTGACCATAGTAGATGTCTGTTGCCACCAACGCAACTTAAACGTGAGCTCCAAACCATATATGGCCAGATGCCAAGCGAACTCACACTACCAATCACTAATTTAGACACTGAACTTCAGTATCTTTACAAACTACTGAAGGTCAAAGCCAGAGCGACACAAAAATTTGTTATAATCGAAGTTACTTTTCCACTAATATCCAGAGAAAGTTTCAAACTGTACAATATAATACCTGTACCGCACCAAACAGACACCATTATGACCACAATAATACCAGTCTCCGAATATGTGGCAGTCAACCTAAAGAAAGATTCCTTCTTTAGCATGACCACAAAGGAATTAACGGCATGTCTACACCATGGACCAACTTACATCTGTCAGCTGCTAAAACCAATTACAGACCTGCAAAATGACGAAAGTTTTTGCGATAAGAACTATACAACAATAAATGGAATGTAGAAAAATCCAACTGCGCTAACGTATGGCTTGAATTACATTTGACTTCTCAGCACTTTTACTTTTGTTGTGACACCTATACAATAAAAATAATATGCGGCGATCATGTAGCAGTTCGTCAGCTAAGCCAAGCCGGGGTCATTGGCAAAGGTCAAGAGTGCGTTATCAAAGGAAAGGACTTCTCATTATATTCAATACAACATCAGTCCAACCAAATGAATATTTCACCAACAATTTACATGCCTGAATTTGATCAGATTAATCATTTGATTAACATCAAAATCCCTGACGAAAAACAGACTGATGACGGAAACATAACCATATCCATGACCAGTCTGGGGGAGGCGATAGAAAAACTGAAGAAAAGCGATTCAGAAATTGAAGATATATCACCCCATGATATCCACCAATACGTAATTTGTTACGTGTTGATGTCGATCGCTCTATGCACGGCAGCAATCTGGTTGTAGCGGGCCGGGCGATGTCGCCTGTGTCAGAAGGCCGCCGCTGGGCACACCGTGGCGAGGGATCCCGCCGGCAGCTGACCGCGGTGACCCCGCCACCTCCGAGACCTCGACGCCGCAGCGAGAGTCGCTGCCAACAGGAGTTATCAGCGGCTCCGCTGACACCGAAACCAACCAGAAGACAGGAATCATATAGTGAAGTGCCCAGTGCCAGAGATCTTAAGAACCAAATTGACGTTTTTCGTTTACACAATTATGCCAAACGCTGGCCTAGCGCGAACTATAGTGCGATCAAACGGGACAAAAATTCTGACACTGGCAATCAAAATATTGCTTTTACTGTGGAAGACTCAATAGTGTAAATTTAAATCGTCGTTATTGTTTTAAGTATACTTATTTAGGTAGAGTTTTTGTTTACTATGCATAATCAATGTTTTTAAACCTACCAGTTAAGGTTACTAGAAACGAATGTGTTAAGTAGTTTAATGTTTTTGTACACACCATATCATGTAGCTTTAGCTATCATCCCGCATTTCTTCTCGCTCTTGGGAATATGTTCGAGTTAATCGAACACTCAGCGAAAATGCATAATTGCATCGAACGCAAATATGCACATTCGCTCGTTCACCTAAATGTGGGCCAGTTCGCGTTCAGATCTCATCAGAGACACTACGACTCAAAACCATAACCATTTTACCATACATTTTACCAATAAGTTAGTTATTTAGTTTACCTTTATATACCAGTTCTTGTAACTAAGTGTTGGTGATTCAATATAGCTATTTCCCTTTATAATACGAGACTTTAACTTTTACCATATATACCATATCCTATCAATACGAGAAAGGTGTGTGTTGGTCACCATAGCGCCGAGCACTACTTTCTACAGTAAGCAAAAGTGGAGAACGACGATGACAGAGTTTTGGTTGTTAAAATGGGAATATTAGTGAGGAAATTTGGTTTACTAATGTTTGCCATAATTTAAAATGCAATCATTTTATATACCATAC
The DNA here is from genome assembly GCA_916701695.1 of Agrochola macilenta. Taxonomy (NCBI): domain Eukaryota; kingdom Metazoa; phylum Arthropoda; class Insecta; order Lepidoptera; family Noctuidae; genus Agrochola; species Agrochola macilenta. The sequence goes on along the minus strand of OU753557.1, from coordinate 24,216,631 downwards.
TTGTATTTGCCATAATTTCATTAGAAATAACGCTTCAGTTGCCATAATCGTGAAATTACATAAAATCATTTTCACTCATTTCATTGGTCATAATCGATCAAGGTTCATAATAATTTTAATCCATAAATTTCTTTGCAATATTTTTCATTTTCAATAATTTCGTTTTCCATTACATTTATTCACCATAATATTAATTTGCCCATACTAGCACAACAATGCTAGTTCAGTTAGTTAATATATGATTATACGATACAGATTTTTTTATTAACATGGAAACCTAAGAATAAACCTAATCTACCATGCATGCTTGCTTTGCAAAAGAGGAAATCTAACACTCGGCGGCCGCTCCCGCGGCACGCTCGCTACGCTCGCTCGCCATCGCGCGTTGTTTGGTCACAGTTCTAACCTAACCTAACCGTTTCGAATTTAAAAAACTGTTTATTATCTAAAGATTGTTTGCTGTAACAAATTATTTGATTACAGACAATAAACGTTTCTAAATTATATTAAATGTTGCTTATGTCAAGTATCAATTATGTAATGTGTTATTTATAGAAACTAATGATTATAACACATGTTATTATGGAAACTTATTTTATTGCAAATAAAAGTTATGATTAATAAGTTGATATGGCAAGCGTTATTAGTAGAAATGATAATAGTGCAAATAAATATTATGAGGGGGGACGATTATGGAAAATAATAATAGTACAAATAAGTTTATGGAAAACAAGACAATACCAGGTATTTTTCAAACTCAGTTGCCACCTCCACGTCTGCCTTAACATCTACATAATTGATTTTTAGATGGAAGTCACGATTCCGTACCGTCCGCGTCGTTCTTCCCGTTTCTGAATTAATTATATTCCAGGTTGTTTTAATTTTATTTCCAGAAGATATTATTTTATTTTTAATGTGTATGGCTTTTGCTGAGGAACAGGCTCTTTTAAAAGTTTTAGAATATTTCTTAACAAATTCTTTAAAAGTTTCATCATGGTTATATGTTTTTTCATGATATAATTCAAATAACCTTTGCCTACTTTTGTAAATACCTGGTTTTGCCCAATCACTAAATACAGGGTGTTCGGCAGAAGGTTGAACATACGAAAATGGCGAATCCGTGGGGCCGTCTACTACGTGTTTAGGTCCAATAACAACACCCAGGCCACAAGGATTTTCTGTAATGATTTTTTTAAATTTAAAGGAAATTCGTGGTTGCTCAAATTTCAAACGTCAATAATTTCATTTAAAATAACAAAACTGGCAATTATTTTTTATTTTTATTTCTAGAATAATTGTAGAATCTAATCGTATATTAGTTAATTTCACTTTTCGCAAATTCCCTTCGCAATCCTTTCGGTGAAAAAAGTCCCAGGCAGTTAAAATTGGCGAATTGTTCTAGTTGTTTTAAAAGAAATTGTGCATATTGCATACCGTTAGATTGGCCATGAACCAAAGATGTTTTCCTAAAATAAGAACTGCTCTATCACTGTTAGTTTTTTTTTTAACACAGTTCAAAGACGGGCTTTCAGTATTTATTTTTGATTTGTTTGTAGTTTAAGGGCTCGTATTTACTTTTGTAGCAATCATCTGTGTCAAATACGAATTTTATAAGATTCTAGTTACTTTAGATGAAAATAAAAATAAAATGTTGCCAGTTTTGTTGTTTTTAAATGAAATTATTGACGTTTGAAGTTTTGGCAACGACAAATTCCGAAAAATAAATTAAAAAAATCTTTAAAAAAAAATCTTGTGGCCTGGGTCTTGTTATTGGGCCTAAAAACGTAGTAGACGGATCCGCCATTTTCGTATGTTCAACCTTCTGCCGAACACCCTGTATAACGCGGTTACAAACAGGCAATGTTTTTGAGGTGAAAACCTTCCTAAACTCACAATTGATGAGGTTAAATAGTGAAGTTCGATCCGGGTCGTTGTGATCAGGCAAACCTGGTAGTTTTTCTATTAAACTATTTTTAAATTGTCCTAAGCGACTTTTATTTACAGGAACAAAACTTACAAGTTTTCTTGAAGCACGAAGATGCTCAAACTCGAAATCAAGTAAAATTTGGTGAGGTGGTCACAGGTGGTCGCCATTAACTAGCCACCTGACATAGCTAAACCGCTACAGATTTTACACAAATATACTTCAAAGACTTAAAACTAATTTTTTTTATGCAAGTTCTTATTGAAATAACACAAAATCAGAAAATACAGACCGTTTGCAGTTACGTTACCGCTGACAGCAACATTAGAGCTACGAGAATTAAACACTCTGATACTAAATCATAAGTACAATAACCATGAACTGAGTGTTTTTTTTTTATTGAGAGTAGTATCGATTGTACCTACTACTATTTAATAGATAAGATTATACTAGCTGTCCGCCCCGGCTTCGCACTATGTACTTATCTACGGCGCACCTACCTACACCTACCTTCCTACATACCTACCTACGTACCTACTACGTACATACATACCTACCTACATACTGTAGCGAAAAAAATGTTTAGGCCACATTTGAGTTAAAAGTCGCCCGGGGGTCGAACCTACGACATAGGTCATACAATGAAACGCAGTATCCAGGTGAAGAACACAAAGTATATTGAAAATATGCGTGATTCTTAATCAGCGCGTGTGGCGCATAGAATGAGTCAGAGCTTATGTAGCTGCGGTTTGATGCATTATCCAACATGCTAAAACTCTATAATCATGCTATAATCTGTCGAAAAAACCACCACCCGAGTTATCGCTTAAGGTCTAATTACATTAATAAGGCGCATCTCATTTAATGTATACATGTTGGCCACATCAACAACGCTTTTAGGGCAGAACAATTATAAATAAAATCACATTTGTAGTACCGGGCGCCGCTTCACTGTGTGGCTGTCTCCGTCAAGCGCGCCGAGGCGCCGCCGCCGCGACAGTTCTGCGGAGCACAAGCTCAAATCAAATCAAATCAAAAATGTTTATTTGCTAGAAAATACATACAAATTCAAGGAAAGATCTTATGTCCTAAAAGTCTTTGTATCCTGCCTGCAAGCAAGCGTGCAAATTATTTACTTACATCTATTTATGTAATTATTATCATGCAATTAATATTATTACAATTATTCTAAACTCAATTATTCATTTTCATTCAATAGTCCATACCTGACATACATTTTTAAATTCCATAAATTCCTTAATGCTATAGAAACAACTCTCCTGTAGCCAAACGGTCAATTTTTTTTTAAATAGATGACCCTCCAACAATTTAAAATCATTTGGAATGTTATTATAAATCAGTATATACATATTAAACACATTTTTTTAATAAATATCTTTATGACTTGGTGGTTGATACAATAAGTTGTGAAACTTAGCCCTTTTTTGTCTTGGTAGAACCTCACTACGTTGCTTAAAGTAATGGATGCTACGTTTTTGAAGCTTGAAAACTCTGTCAGAATCGGTCGAGTTGCCCCACATTATAAGTCCATAGCTTAGGACAGATGAAACATAGCCGTGATAAGCCGAAAGAGCAGCTCCTACAGATACATTTTGCCTTAACTTTTTCAACGCAAACACAAACCTATCAAGTTTCTGACAAATATGTTCCACATGGCATTTCCAATTTAGATGTTTATCCACAATAAGTCCTAAAAATTTTAATTCATCCACTTGATGTACTTTTTCATCTTTGCAATTAATGTCCAAAGGTACTTGTTTGGTATTATAGGAGTTAAATTGTATTGATTTCGTCTTACTAATGTTTATATTCAAATTATTACTCTCCATCCAACTTATTACATCTGATAGGGTCTTTTCGGTGACTGATTTGTAATCTTTTTTGTCGTGACATTTTATAATAACTGTAGTATCATCTGCAAAAAGGATACATTTCTGCAAAATGGCCTCCGGAAGATCATTTATATATAGCAAAAAAAAAGTAAAGGACCGAGAATGCTACCCTGAGGCACACCACACTTATTTATTATTGCTATTGAAGTAAAAATCTCTTTTGTATAAATTTTGTAATTTTTTTTACAACTTTGGATATCTCGGTACACTGTTTCCTGTTTCTTAGATAGCTAGCTAACCAATCATGAGCTTTTCTTCTTATGCCGTAGAAGTCCAATTTGTTTAAGAGCTTCGAATGATTCACAAAATCAAAGGCCTTGCTCATATCTAAGAAGAGACACACCGGTGGATTGCCATTGTTTATGCTTTCTGTTACAAGTTTAATTAAGTTAAAGATTGCAAGAGCAGTTGAACTACCCTTACGGAAACCAAATTGCTCTTTGCATAATATTTTATGTGTATAGAGAAAATTATTTAACCTGATAAGCATTGCCTTTTCAAAAATTTTAGACATAATAGGTACTATGGTGATAGGACGATAGTTATTAGGGTCTGACTTATTTCCCGTTTTTGTCGTTTGTGGTTTCTGGTGGTTTCACGATAGACATTTTTAACTGCTCAGGAAATACACCTTCCGAGAAAGATAAATTTATTATATGCGCTATTGGATGACATATCCAAGTAGCACACGCTTTCAAAACTTGCGTGGCAATGCCGTCATATCCACTAGTCTTGCTATTATTTAAGGACATAATGATTTTATATACTTCTATCGCGTCTACAGGGTTCAAGAAAATAGTATTTAAATTTTTGTTATTTTGATTTAGCTTAACATTATTAGAATTAATTGGCTGATTGGATGTCAAATTAATAAAATAGTTATTAAATAAATTACAGATGTCTAATGGATTGTTATATGCAGAGATCGGAATAGGTAGAGTATATTTGCCTAAACGTCAAGGATGTAAGTAACATAGAGTTGATAATACCGGCTTCTGAATTCCCGGAATAATAATCCAGAAAACAATATTTTGATTTTAAAGACTGGCCGTGTAGTTTCTCGTCCGTTTTTTTCCATAGGTAGCAACTACGCTTTGAAATGGGCAACTAGCTTCGTCTTTCTGACAATAGGGAGGAAGACTGATATTTTTTTTTAGTTCGTCTTTGAGATTATAAAAAAATATTGGACACGTATTTTTTTCTTTTTGTACGTAATCTAAAGATTACGGCGATACATTGAGGTAAAATGTGCCATGACGTCACGAGTATGTAGATTTTACACATACTAGTGACGTAAGTAAGATAAAACGCATTTTAAACATAACATATTTAAAAAAATATTGGACACGCATTTTAGGTTGGGGAGTGGGAATCGCCCCCACTCCCCTACTGGTATATTATTAACTTTAACCTTAATTACCGGAAAGCACAGATCGTAAAATAAAGTAAATGTTCCATAAAATGAATTAAAAGCTTCTGATACAGTGTCAGAGCCAAGTGCTTCCAAAAATGAAAGAGACGACATACATTCGCAAAATTTAACGAGATTATCCGAACAGTAGTCACGCTTCAATTCAGACCAATAAGATATTGTTTTGTGTTTTTTCGCTTTTATAGTAATCGTTTGTGCTGTTTCGTGATCTGACAGGCCGAGGTGATGAATTTCTGCCTGAACATTCTTAACGTTACTGGCGATTTGATCAATGCGAGAGTTCGCCCGTGTTGGTGATTTTATGTGAGCTTCAAAATTATAGTTATGAAGTATGCTTAAAAGTTCCTTCGCTGCAAAGCTATGTTTTAAAATGTCGACGGCGCGCTGCCGGCTGCCGCCTACCGTCACAAAGGTTAATGAGAAACAAAACTGTCGTTACTGCTCAGCGCGCGCTCATTAAGCGTCGTGACATTTAGACAATAACCCCGGCCTCCCCCCGGACACCCCCCACATGAACCGCTCGATTAGCTCGTTGTTGTCTATGAAAAATAAGTCCATCATACATTACGTTGTACAAACATATAACCTTGAACTGCTACACTATTCTTATTCTATTATTAATGATATTCTGACATTATGTAAAACAGAAACATAGATCGACTGTTTCTGTTTTACATAATATCAGAATATCATTATTCTAAAATCTAACTAAAGGTAACCTACTAAGGTAAGGTTCTGGATACTGCAGTCCGGAAAGTGACTGCTCTGGTTACCTGCCGGCTGATGAAGATGATACCTATAATATTTTATCACAAACCTTATTTCGAAAATCTACAGGGTGAATCTGAACTGTGTAACTCACCCCAGGAGTTCTCGTTTTATGTCTTTCAACATCAATTTCTTATTTTTAACTAACACACTTTTATTAGCTTGACCTGTACGAGTATCTATCTATCTATCTATGTAATGGAATCTTTCAACGTTATTTTCACAAACATCAAACCGTTCGATTAACTTAAAAATTTGCACACGTATCAAGGACCGATGACAATATAATAATTTAGTATCTTGGAGCTAATCTGATAATGGAACCAGGAGGTGGATAGTGGAACGCTTCAGCGACTTCTAGTAAACTCTTCGAGTTTGGGCTCATATTAATTGGTTTGACTAGTCCAATATAGTGCATTTAAAGTCGAGGGTCTGATGATGGAGCCAGGAGGTGGATACTGGAACTCTTCAGTAGCTACTAGTAAATCCCTCGAGTTTGGGCGCATATGATTCGGTTATACGAGTCCAATTTATTGTAATTGTTGTCGAGGGTCTGATGATGGAGCCAGGAGGTGGATAGTGGAACTCTTCTGTGGCTACTAGTAAACCCATATGATTCAGTTTGACGAGTCTAATAGATTGCACTTGGTGTTGAGGGTCTAATGATGGAGCCAGGAAGTGGATAGTGGATTTATTTTGTGGCTACTAACTTCGTTGACTTTAGACTTATTAACTAAATGAAAAAAAACTAGACTTAAAAGTAAAAAATAAAATTATAGTTTTAAAAAATCTAAAAGACCCGCTTTTTACACGGACTAAAAATTATAAAAATCAAAAAGCTTGGGGCGCTCTTTAGCGGTGTATACTTTTAATTAATTTATACAAAGCGCTCCACACTTTTTGATTTAATAATTGGATAAAAAAGAAGTGACAAGCTGGATTGGCACTTATATCGTAACTAGTAAAAGTCAATTTAATTATTTAATAATTTTTTGTTCGTGTAAAAAGCGTGTCTTTTAGTTTTTTTTAAACTAAAATTTTATTATATTATTAGTTTTTGTAGTATCACAATGTTGGTAGGTGGTAGCTATCACTAGTGGTATTACAAAGTGCCATCCTTAAATGCTCACGGCTCTCGCAAACAGTTACTACAGTGTTCGAACAATGAGTCACACAGTCGCCAGCGATACTTTACTACAGTGTTCAAACAATGAGTCACACAGTCACCAGCGATACTTTACTACAGTGTTCAAACAATGAGTCACACAGTCACCAGCGATACTTTACTACAGTGTTCAAACAATGAGTCATACAGTCGCACCCGATACTTTACTACAGTGTTCAAACAATGAGTTACACAGTCGCCAGCGATACTTTACTACAGTGTTCAAACAATGAGTCACAAAGTCGCCAGCGATACTTTACTACAGTGTTCAAACAATGAGTTACACAGTCGCCAGCGATACTTTACTACAGTGTTCAAACACTGAGTCACACAGTCGCCAGCGATACTTTACTACAGTGTTCAAACAATGAGTCACACAGTCACCAGCGATACTTTACTACAGTGTTCAAACAATGAGTCACACAGTCGCCAGCGCTACTTTCACTTTTCATAGTTTTGACGTGTATAGCTTCAACACATACACACGTAATATTTTGGCCCTTCCTCCCGCACCTCGGTGACGAGCACACGTTTCATAAATCCACGCAGTTTTATTTTATTATTTTTAATTCAAAATTAAACTCATAAAATCCGTGTCCTCCGAAAAAATAGGAGTGCATAAAACATAGGAGCAACACCATTCTCCATGCACTAAATCAGCCATCTTGAAGACCTGATGACGTCGCCGTTACCGTACTGTCGCCTGCTATGCGCGCCTAGAACTTAAGACTTTGGAATACATTTATTCATATTGTAAATATTGAATGAAGGAGTGGAAAGACTTGAAATTGACAACAACGTTACATCAGGTACTTCATCAACTTACTAAGACTTCAAGAGATCTGACAGTATTTACGGAGTAAAGGCATAATTGTGTACATATTACCCGTTTTACGTAGTTGGAAATAGTGCAAAGCAGTGCCCTCTCCTCGAATTCCTCGCGCTCTGGTACTTGTTAAATCAGAAAATATGCCAATAAACAGATTGACCATTGAGGATAGAAACCAAAATACGGGATTAAAGATGATAAAATAAAGATAGATGTGTACAATAAAGAATAAGAACACTTTGTGATTAAATAAAAAAAATGTTAAGCACTTCTATAATAGATATTGAAATATTTCTATTTGTGTAACAAAAATGTAAAGCACCTGCTTTACATTTTTGTTACACAAATAGAAATATTTAAATAAACTGCAGAATCTGATCCCAGACCAACAAAATATTAAATCTTTCACTAACCTCACGAAGGCATACCACCAATTAGTACCTGTGGTTTCTCACAGATGGCGTTATAAAAAAAAACGTAACCTTATTTTGACCAGTTAATGACTCCCACGTAAGTTCCTGTCTCCTTAAACTTATTAATTGATAAACTATAAAATATGACAAATATAATAATATAACAACCATTACTGAAAATAGGTTTTGACTACCCAGGCAATCGTCCATTGCCCCACCAGACTTGTCCTAAAATTACATTCTTAAACTTTCGTATGTACAGAAACTTCTTTATAGACATTCTGCGTAAAGCGAAGAAAGAATACGAAAGCAAAGCCTTAGAAGACAACAGACTGACAGAACTAAAGAACTAACAGAAATGACTCTGCTGAGCTACTAAAGGCAAAATGTACCACACAGGAATCGCTTAACTACTGTAATCACTATTTTACAACAGTGGGCAAAATCCTATCGGAGCGGATACTTCAGTGACTATCAACTTCTGAAGAAGCTCTATCTGCTGATATCAACACAAACATCTCACCCGTTGATTCAATGTTCACGACGCCTACAGATATGTACGAGGTTGACTCTATTATAAGAAACCTCAAACAGGACAGTTCACCTGGTCTAGATGGAATTAAACCGTCTCTAATCAAAATGATAAGGACTATTATTTTAGAACCTTTCACTTACATTTGCAATCTG